>JAOXOE010027320.1:0-57864 GCA_028565055.1 Phoeniculus purpureus
GACCCCAAAAGATCATCTAGTCCAATCCGCCTGCAACAGCAGGATCACCTAAACTAAGTCACACAGGTACTCATCCAAGCGGGTCTTGAATATCTGCAGTAGGCACACTGGTCTTGTTGGTTCTGCTGGAGGGCACTGACCTGTGCCAGTAGAAGCAGTGAAGATACTCAAGGCTATTGGTAGAAAAGGCAAGGAAATGCATGCTTTCAGCAGATGTCTTGAGTGCTCTCTGCCCAGAGAAAGGACCTCTGGTGTATGTCTTAGATCAGGAGAAAGGTCACTTACTAGAGTCTGGCAGTGTTGCACTCCTACGCTTTCTTAGGTTCTTACTCTGTGGCATTTGAACCTAGATGTGGGGTTTTTTTAGGATGATGTGCAGTTAATCGCAGTTCCTAATATAGACTATCAATAGTAGTGTCAAAACTGTGCTGGTACTGTTTTGCCCGCTATGTGGGTAGTGTGCATGGTGCCAGATTGCTCATCACAGGCAGCTAACTTGGAAGAAATGGGAGCTGGTGAGGCGAAGTCAACACACTTTATGTATTTCATGTGAGAAATGAATGATTGCTTGTGTTACTGTGTAAACTAATTCCATTAAGCAGGAGGCAGTCCTACTGCCATAGTGCTGACATTCATTCTCAAAAGAATTCTGATATGAAGAGATAACCTGATGCCATAGGTGGTGGTGTATGCAACCAGTAAACAAGTCATTACTTTTTCATATTATGCCACCCTGGTGCCAAATCACAGGATTTTTGGATTGCAGATTGTCTCTTTGTTCTGAGAGAAAAAAAAGATAACAAAGATTTGTTACTATTTAATGATATTTTCATTGGTTCGAATACGAACCCCTACGTGTTTGAGTACATACTAACGTCCAGACATTTCAAAGAATCACAGAATCACAGGGATTGGAAGGGACCTTGAAAGATCACCCAGTCCAATCCCCCTGCCAAAGCAGGATTGCCTAGACCAAGTCGCACAGGAACATATCCAGGTGAGTTTTAAACATCTCCAGAGAAAGCAACTCCACAACCCCCCCTGGGCAGTCTGTTCCAGTGCTCTCTCGCCCTCACTGTGAACAAGTTCCTTCTAACATTCATACAGAACCGCCTATGTTCCAGCTTACACCCATTGTCCCTTGTCCTATCACTAGATGACATTGAGAAGAGCCTGGCTCCATCTTCCTGACACCCTCCCTTCATGTATTTATAAACATTAATGAGGTCACCCCTCAGTCTTCTCTTCTCCAGGCAAAAGAGACTCAGGCTCCCTCAGCCTTTCCTCATCAGGCAGGTGTTCTACTTCCTTCATCATCCTCGTTGCTCTGTACTGGACAGTCTCCAGCAGTTCTGTGTCCCTCTTGAGCTGAGGGGCCAAGAACTGGACACAATACTCCAATGTGGTCTCACCAGGGCAGAGTAGATGGGGAGAAGAACATCTCTTGATGTGCTGACCACCTCCCTTCTTATCCACTCCCCCGATGTCATTGTCCCTCTTGGCCACAAGGGCACATTGCTGGGTCATGGTCATCCTGCTGTCCACCAGAACCCTCAAGTCCCTTTCTCCTACACTGCTCTCCAACAGATCAGTCTCCAATCTATACTGATCCCTGGGATTGTTCCTGCCCAGGATGCAAGACTCTACACTTGCCTTTGTTATAGTTCATTAAGTTTCTTCCTGCCCAGCTCTCCAGCCTGTCTAGGTCTTGCTGAATGGTAACACAGTCTGTTGGAGTGTCAACCATACCTCCCTGTGATAAAGAAAGTGATGACCAGTGTTTCTATTCCCTGCTTGTGTTTTTTGGATTATATTTATTGTTTTATTATTAATCAAAACAATACTGTGCAGCACAGCTTCTCTTTTCATGCGCTGTGCTAATCCCTAGGCTTCAGGGATGGCCAGATGTCACAGTTACCAAGGAAGACAATGTCTCAAGGAAGCACCACTGAAGCGCCCTATCAGTGTTTTTTTTCCCTACATCTATCTCAGTAGCAAGAGCAAATAATCTTCCTAGATTCCGTGGCTCTACCTGATGTTGATTGCAGGAAGACAGCAAAACACAGACATCTGGTTAAGGTAGTGATCATAGCTCAACATAGCAAGAAACTGGATGCCTAATGGGTTAATAAATATTTAATGTTCAATCTGGGAAGGCTATCTATTGTGCAGTTTTAGGATCTGCTCCTTGACGAATTAATGAGACATTTATAATACCTACCTATTTTTGGTGTCCAGGTATAAAAGATTATTTAACAATCATTGGTAGGATGCTGCTTAATTGATGTCTTTCTGTTGTAATGGGAAAATAGTGATTAGTGAGTATGACGTCTTTAAAAAAACTTGGTAGTTTCATTTAATTGCAAGAATGAAAGTCAAGTAACAATACCCTTTCTGCATATTTGCCAAGTAGCATTGACATAATAGCAGCTAAAGTGAGTACAAGAATAAATTTATGCTCTTATCCAGAACACTGCAGAAATGGCAGCTGCCAGCTCTTGTTATTAAGTCCTGGATTAGTGAAAAGGCCATGCAATAAAAACTGCAGGAAGGAAAACAAATGTTGAGTTCTACTGAGAAAGAAGTATTCTAATGGGCGTTATGGGCCATCTCTGCATTGTCTTCACGTGGGAATTGAATGGCTGTGATTGGAGTTGTTGGAGTGAAAGGTTGTAACAGTGACAGAAAGTGTCAATTGAGGGAGAAAAACAAACAAAGTATCCATGTAAATATTTTCTGGTGGCTTTCATGAGAACAACGTGGCACAGTGGTTAATGGATTATTTTTTCTCTTGATGAAGCTGTAACAGATACATTCTGTCAGTTCCTATATCTAATTACTTTCAGGAACCACAATAAAACTGAAAAACAGGGCTGCATCATACTTCATGCTATGCATCTATTTAGAATACTTGTTTTACAGCTCTCTTACATGGCTTTTTTTTTTTTGTAATCTAGAAATCCTACTGTTTCTTAGCAATTCATAGATTTGTGCTGCAGGATCTAGTGCTGTCTGCGGTAGTCTGACTCTGCTTCTGTAACCATCAGTTAATGAACAGATAATGAGATTAAAATACCCTTTTCTTCAGGAAGAGGAGCTTTTAAGAGACTCTTTTGCAATGTATTGACAATATAACAGGGAGATGGTTATGTGAAAGTTCTGCTGGTTCTCTCTCACTGTGTCAGGGTAAATATGGCAGGGGAGGGTTAGACTGGACATGAGGAAAAATCTTTTTCACAGGAAGAGTAGTCAGACACTGTAACAGGCTGCTTAGGGAGGGAGCAGAATCACCATCCCTCGATGTGTTTAAAGATCATATAGATGTGGTGTTGAGGGGATCTGATTTAGGGGTGAACTGGGTAGAGTAGAGTTCATGGTTGGACTCTGATCCCAAGGGTGTTTTCCAACCTGAACAATTCTATGATTCTGTAAGTGTGTGCATGGGGTATGCGCTCAGGGAAAAAATGTCATTTTTGAAACATCTAGGAGTTTCCTAGATGTTTCTCCATGAAAAAGACTTGTGAAATCTGCTATCCAAACATTTTTCATGTTAACCTCCTATGACACATTGGAAAGGTTATTTATTGTATATGAAGGATATGCAGACTGTTTATCTTGTTACTTGAGCTGAGGGAGCCATTTGGATACAGTGGTTAACTGTCAGTTCTGTATGCAATAATTGCATAGTGGCAGGTTGAATTAAAACACAGGTTTTGAGGATAAATACATGACATTTCCTAGGTTAGAGTGGATAACAGGAAGCCCTACCTCACAGAAAGGGTGATCAGACACTGTAATGTACTGCCCAGGGCAGTGGTGGAGTCCCCATCCCTGGAGGGGTTTAAGGACAGACTGGCTGTGGCCCTTAGTGACCTAGTGTGGCCGCTGTGGTGATGTTAGGTCATGGGCTGGGCTTGATTCTGTGATAATGCCATGAACTTTCAGGAAGATAAATGGTGACTTTTACCTCTAAACCACTGTCCATTTTTCAGAACATTTGCACCATGGTATTTGACAATGTTTTTACTGTGTTTATCACATACAAGCCAGCCTAGAAGCTCACCTGGCTATGCATTTACTAAGAGAAGGTGTAATGTCTTTGCACTTTGTGCATGGGGATGCTCAGCTTCCAAAATGTTTACTGATCTGTTGCAAGAAGTTTCAAATATGGTCTAAAGTGATGATGGTTTAGCTAACACATAACAGATACTCTTCATGAATAATCTATCCATGCTTGTTCTTCCAACCTAATCAGAAGACCTGTTAGTGAATTTTACAGGAACAGTATTTCTACATCTGAATCAGAACCTGAATGAAGGGTAAAATGAGTTTCCTCTCTATTATGCTTGCATGCAAAGCCATGTGTTAGCTTGTTGGGGGCAACTGGAATTACAGCTAAAAATATAGAGTGGTGTAACTGGCTTTCTGCTAATTCATTCCTATACAAGGAACAAATCCCTGTGTTATTATATAAAACAAAACAACAAAAATCGCTGCAAAAAAACCCAGACATGACAAACAGTGCTAGTGTGGGCATAAGTAACGTGTTTGGGCTGCCAGCACACATCAACTGCTGTTGCTAGCATGCTAGATGCCTGTGATGGGGACAGTGTGTTAATGTCACTCTGAAACCCAGAATCAAAATAAATCTCATGATTCTTTAAGCATACAATTGTCAAGTCAATTTTTGTATTTGTTTCATGGTTTGTTTTCCAACAAACCCATGGAGGCAGCTGTTTCCAATAGGTCAGCAGTCTACAGAAAGAGATTCATTTATCTAAAATTCAATGCTGTGTAATTTTGAAGTGAGTTTTTACAAAATCATATCCATTTTTATGTAGCCTACCCCTATGGAATGTTGTTATTTTCCTTTTTATGGTCACTGCCAACAAAATGTCAGTTTTCGGAAAATGAAGCAGGAACTGGATAAATTTTCAAATGGAGATGAATTAGCATTTTAGAATCACCCTATGTAGTTTTTTCTCTGTGCTTTCTGACAAATGTTAATGCTGATAGATGCAGGTGCAAGGACTATAGGATTAAGGTTGGATGGTGAAATTGATTTCTTTCTTTATTGCTCTCCAAAGGTGTCTGATTTGCTGCTGTATGCAAAGTTTTAAATATGGCACTGGCTTCTCTAGACCTGTTAGCCTCCACTTTGTTCTGTTCCCATCAAAACACTGGTGCTGAAGCCTATGGTACATAGCCTCCTTATATCACCTTGCTTGATATTTGTCCTAGAAGTGGGACATGAAAGTTGAATTCAAGACTGACCATCTTATATTTACCTAAATCTCTGCCTGCTGATGTTTCTTGTCTTACTGTTTTTTTAGGTGGTGTTGGTGCATGTCTGCTGTAAATTAGAAAGGATATCTTATATTAACTTCATTTATCTCAATCTAAGCATTGAACTGGCTCTTCCTTATATTAGGATTTCTGGTATCCTCCCCTGGAAGGAGGAAGACACTAGCTGAGAATAGAAACCCACATGTGTTGTGGCTTGGAAGGGATTAGCCATTTGGTTATATCTGAGGTTGTATTTTTCAGCTGCTACATGATTTTTTAGTTCTGCCCCCCACCTCCTTGTGACTGCAGTCATTCCTATTAGTAGAGCTACAACAACAGTGCAAACAATGGTAAGGCAAAATTTCACTGTTACTGACACGAGCATGAGATTTTAGGGCAATAAAGAGTTTACCTGAGGAAACTGAAAGAGCTGCTGCCTTTTGCATTGTTACTTTGTTCCAGTGGCTAGTGCTTTCTGCCCACGGACATGTTTGGCATAAAGGGCTCTTGGCCATTTTGGGGGAGAAATGTGGTCTGGAGGCTGCCCTGGGGATCTGGCACTGTAGTTTAAAGATGACAGATGACGAGCGGAGCTTTTTGAAAACAATTAAAAGCTACTAAACAGGACCTGTTTCCTTGGGCTTTGCTTTATTTTTGGCTGAAGGTCCCCTGACCATTCCCCTGGCAGAGCCACAGCTGTTGACAGTGTCTGATCTTGTCATGTCCTAGAACTGTAACCACAGCATGATGCTGTGGAAGGACTGCCCATGATTACTTGGGAGTTCATCCAGCACTGTTCTTCACTGGAAATATTTGAGAGTGTTGTTTCTTCACACTGTTCAGGAGTACCTTTGGGTAGATGGCCTGCTTGAGTAGTTTTCAGTTTGTTTTCTTATTTTTGGTTTCTTCCCTCGCAGAAGTTGAACCTGCAGCAAAGCATCTCTGATTACAGCTTAAACTGTAATTCCCTTTTCAGGGCAAGTGAGAAGACCACTAGGTAACTCCTGCAGCTGAATAGAACCGCAGCATCGCTCTGACCCATCACGTTTAATTGACTGGTTTTGAGTGATGTGGTTTGAACTCACTGCTGCAGAATAATACAGAATGTCTTGTGTTTGTGACTTCATGTGAGAGAAGAATAGATTGAAACAGGATATTAGGAAGAAGTTCTTTAGCAAGAGGTGGTTGGACAATCGAATAGGTTGTCCAGGGAGGTAGTTGAGGCCCCATCACTGGAGATCTTCAAGGTGAGGCTACACAAGGCTCTGGGAAACCTGATCTGTTTGAGGATGTCCCTGGTCCCTGAAGGGAGGGTGAACCAAATGACCTTTTGAGGTCCTTTCCAACCCAGTCCATTTTGGGATTCTATGAGTTTGATTTGGTTGGAATACAACTTTCCAGTCAGGTTTGACCTACAGATGGGATTTAAATGTCAAATTTTAGAACTTTTTGTAGCTGCACCACAGGAAAAAAAAAAGTAGTGAATTAAATAGTAGAAAATTAAAACTCTGTGTATTTTAAATTGCATAGTAATTAAAAACCAGGCAGTGCCATTCAGATACTACATTTGATGTGTCTCCACAAGTTGCTCATATATGTGATTGCAGGTTATGTTGATGCTAGATGAAACTAAAAATGAACTTTGACAGAAAAAGTCTGTACTTAAAGCATTACCTTAAAGAACACTAATGGAGAACTTACTTTCTGGGACAGAATACCTATTTTCCTAGTAGCTCAGTGAAAACGACGTTAAATCTGGGCTGCCTGCCACAGTTTCTAATGTTTGCTAACCTGACCATGATTCATGTCATTGTCGCTTTGTGTCTCTAATGGTCAGAGCACACTATTTCTGGTAGTATCTTTTTGATGGATAATACACTTAGCCTGCTAAAAGAGTTGAAAATTAAATGATTGAATTCCAGCAGTTGTATTTTTGTCTGACAGAGGCATAATGTGCCAGTTTCTTACATCATTTAGTACTTTATAAGTCAGGAGGACAGCTGCAGAATAAAACGATTTTTAATGGGACATGATGGCAGAATCTGGCAAAGAAATACTGGTGAGATCATCAGGGAAGTAATGCGTTTTCATAATAATCTAGGGTGTCTTAGGCAAGTTATTTGAATTGCTGTTCAGAGTAAGGCAGTAACAGTTCTGTATGTAGATACAGCCTTAATTAAAAAGATAATTAATGAAAACGTTCTAAGCATCTCTTTCATTCATCTGTTCATAGCCAATCTTCTAGCAGAGTTACAAAGAAGTTATTCATTTGCCAATGTTTTATTTGAGTCAATGTTGTGATTGTTCATCAGAGCTGTGAATCCATTGTCTGGAGTGGAGTGTACTGCTGAGGACTCTCACAAGCACCATTACTTTCTAGGTACACAACTAAGGTGATGGCAGTGAAGTCACTTACTGTGCTTTAAAAAGACAGCTGGGAGAACTGAAGCCAGAAAAGAGGCAAAATGGAAACCACATACCTTTTTACCCAAATGGCTTTGGCTGTCAAATCAACAACTGTCTGTTTTAAAGGAATAAATCAGAAAGTTTCTTTTGATACTGTCATTAATATGGATTTTTAATTTTCTTTGCAAGCTTGCATAGGCAACTCTCAGAGAATAGTGGCAGATGAGACACACAGCACACTGTCAGGCTCATGTGTACAATCGCTGTGCTACACAGTGGTAAAAACTGCAGTTACAAGCAAGATGTGATCTGAGTTTTTTGCTGAAGGCAAGAAAAGGGTGAAAAAACCTGAAGTGCTGAGAATTAAAGTTGACACATGGATTATTCTTTTTCCCTTGCTGAGAAACTACAGTTACAGCAGACACTCAGCTATTGAAGGAGGTAAAGAAAGGTGAGAGAAACATTCCTTTTGGCTTTTGCCTTGGACTTGAACGACCTTGGCCCAAAACCAATAAGGTAGATAACAATGGGTGTCTGCTTCAAAAAAATCTCTGAAAGACAGTTTATGCAGCTGAACACTATACAGGAAGCTCTGTTTGCAGGAGTGAGGAGACACACATCTTGGATGAACCGTCACAACTCTCTGGCAATCAGACACTTCCAGTGACGGTGGGACAGGATGAATTGGGCCAGGGTAATTAATTGGATCGTGCATTTGTCCGCTATTCTCCGTGATCTACTGGAACACGAGCTTGTGAGTGGTTTGACTGTTGCTGAGTTTTTGGCTTGGCTGTTTCAGCTGCCCATTTGTTTCATTCTCCTCTTCTGCTACTGGCTTTGCTATTTTGTCTTTGTGGTCCAGAGATACAGATAATAAAATAGACTGATGATGGCTTTGGTTAGGCTATGCAACTGGCAAAACAAAAACTCCACCCTAACTTCCTACTGAATCTTCTTCATTTGAGTTACAAAGATGATTTTTCAATCAGCTTTGTGTGGGTAGATTAGTATGGCATCTGACACACTTTGCTATGCAGGCCAACTTATAATTGGTTACTGCTTTACTGAAGATGTGAAAAATGTGTGTGTGCTGAGCCATCACCAGACAATGAACAGACTAATCTGTAGCTCAGTCAAATGTATATTCACAAAATCACAGAATGTTAGGGATTGGAAGGACCTCTGAAGATCATAGAGTTCAACCCCCATTGCCAGAGCAGGACCAAAACTAGGACCTATCACTGAGAAATGCATCCAGGCACAACTGGAAAGCCTCCAGAGAAAGGAACTCTACAACCTAACTGAAGAAAAAGTAGAGCTCCTGTGGTCTTAAAGATTTCTCAAATACTTCTGTAAAACCAATGTTTTGCTTGCATTTCAAACACTAGTATTGCAGGAAACCCTTGAGATAGAAGGTGTTTGCTTATTTGGCAGGAAGAACTGAGGTCTTTGTGCTGAGTGGTTATACTAGCTGGGATTACACTTCTCCAAGAACAGTATGTTTAGTGTAAGGGGTGTATTGAACTGCATGACTGGACATGACCCTAAACATTCACCAATTTTCTACTTTTACTGGGCAAGCATAACTAATATTTGCTCTACAGAAGCCAAACCTGTGTTTTGTGCACTCATAGCTCCTAAGAACACCACTCTTCATACGGCTTGAAAATACAGAATCACAGAACATTAGGGACTGGAAGGGACCTTGAAAAATCATCCAGTCCAATCCCCCAATGGGGATGATGGAATGGAATTTGTTCTAGCCCAAAAGAAAGCATCTGCCATGGGATATCCAATGGGAAGAACAATGTCTTAAAGAGAAAAGCCTCAGACCAGTCCTATAGTCATCTCTGGTAACTGTACAGTGCTTAGGGAGGGGTGCTGTGTTCAGAAAATCCCTTTGGTAGCAGAGACTGAACAAGAAACCCAAGGTGCCACTTACTTCTCAAATCTCTGTTTCAATACACCCTTGGTTCACCTACAGGGGTGCTGATTTCAGTGTCCTTCTATAGTCTTTGATTTATGCTGTTACTTTAATGTCGCCACATTCCTTGGCAGAAGAGCAGCATGGCTCCGTGCATATTCATAACAACATTAATTTCTCAAGTCACTGTGAGGCAGATAACTCTTGGAGGAATGTTGTGTAGCACCCACACATCTGTCTGTTGCCACTAGTGCCATCCTGCTGGAAAACAGGATGCCAAGGAAGTCTGCTAAATATCTTTGGATTGATAACTAGTGCCTATGTTCAGTATGTTGGCTCTATGCTATGTGTTCTGCACATTAGCGTTTTCCCCTTGGATTTGCTGTTTGTGAAAGTTATGTATATTACAAATACAGCAGCCTGTAGTTTACTCAAGTTGAATAAGGAAATACTAGTGTAGTTCTATCCACAAAGTCCCGTTTAAAACTGAGCTAAGAGTCTAATTTGTGATGGGGAAGCCAGTAGTAAGACTGCCTTGTTGCGTACCTCAGAAATTTTTTTTAAAACAACTTAAGCCTTCAAAGATCAGAATTCTCTCATTCTCTCCAGGTCCTGGTGAATCTTCCCACTTACCATAAATTTTCTTCAGTTTGAGGAGTGTAACATTCTCAGAAGTGATAACATTTTCTCTCAGCAGCAGCGATGCAGCTCCCAACAGTCTAAGATAGAGAGAAGCGAAGAAAAAGGAAGTCACCAAAGGGGGAGAAAAGACACTTTAAAACTTAAACCCAAACTTAAAGCTTTTCTGCAGAAAACACATAAATTAGACTGACAGATTCTGCTCAGCTTTTAAAGCAGAACACCACTGCAGAGGACTCTTCTGTGATTAAATATGGTGTTAAAACAGAGAAAGAGCTTGAAGATTGGGTAGGATATGGCAGCAGTCTCTGTAGAGAATGGAGAGAAGCAAGATGAACCTGGAAAATAATCAGGGCCAGTGCTCTTGATCAGGGAGACAGGACATTTGTAACATACACTAGGTTCAAATATGATGCATAAGGACATGTTATGGTGCCTTTGCAGAGAGGACAAAACTGGACTTATCAGAAATACTGTTCTGTGGTCATAGGTCCGTGTTGTGTTTGATTATGTGATGGACGGACACTATTATGCCCTTTGGCCTTTGTTTAATTAGCTTGCTGTAGGATTAAAAACCAGTCGTAAGAAGCTTTTCTGGTTCCTTGTGATCTTGGGTAAAGCACACTGCTTGCATGATGCTTCAGTTTTTCCCTAATGAATCTGAGGATGATACTCACATCGTAGTTCTCATATTGATGTTTGTTTCTTTATTCTCTGTTTGCTGCTCATTCCTTACTCTCTACTAAGTCATCTAGCAGGAATCACAATTAAGAATGGATTTGTCTCTTCATTTTCTTTTTGTTTCTCAGTACTCAGCCAGATCTCTACCCAAGTATTTGTTTGTAGTCTGCATGGTCTGTATCATAGGATGTCAAGTCTGTACCTTTTTTAAAAAAAATGTACACATACATTTTAAGAAAAAAACAAGATCATGTTTCTGTCATTCTGTCTGGAAAATTATTTTATTTCCTGGAGATTGGTTCTCTGTTTCTCCCTGCTGCCTTTTGATGTGGTGGTAATTGCTAAACAAGAAAATCTGCTCTTCAGCAGCTGTTATGTTTTAATGCTTCTGCTTTGCAGCATCATGATTTGTATTGCCATATTTACAGGAATCACAGAATCACAGAATATCAGGGATTGGAAGGTACCTTGAAAGATTATCCAGTCCAATCTCCCTGCCAGAGCAGGATCACCTAGATGAAGTCACACAGGAACATGTCCGGGTGGGTTTTAAATGTCTCCAGAGAAGGTGACTCCACAACCCTCCTTGGCAGCCTGTTCCGTCACCCTCACTGTGAAGAAGTTCCTTCTCACATTTATATAGAACCTCCTATGTTCCAGTTTACACCTATTACCCCTGTCCTATCACTAGATGACATTGAGAAGAGCCTGGCTCCATCCTCCTGACACTCACCCCTCACATATTTATAAATATAATGAGGTCACCCTTCAGTCTCCTTTTCTCCAAGCTAAAGAGACCCAGCTCCCTTAGCCTTTCCTCATAAGGGAGGTGTTCTTTGATTTTACTGCTGATAAAACTCAGTGACTATTTTTCAACCTCTGTATTGATGTTGGAGTGTGGGGAGAGCTGACAAACTCAGTGTTTATCAATATTGAGCTTTAATCAGTTTGATCAATCTTCTCAATTCTCTTGTAGGTACCTCACACTGTAAATCATAATCTCTTTTGCCTCTGTCACTTGCCTGAAGTGAATGGATTTCATTTTTTTGATGTATGGGACTTGAATTTTTATTTATGATAGAGTGCAAGCCATCAAGCATTTTTCCTTCTTGTCTCTTGCCTGGCATCTGAAGGGAAGCATTACACCAGACACATGCAAAGGTTTGGTGCTGATCAGAACTTTTGGCAGATGTTTTCAAACTTAGTGCTATGCCTTGAACCTTCTTTTCTCTGACAGTCAATGCACTGACAATGATCCTACCTAACCTGCGTGATGGCTATGAGGTTGCAAACATGATCTCCTTGTTTTAAGGTTCACATTGGGAGATGGATGTTAGAGTGAAATTACGGTACTGAGGCTCAGTATGGATTTTTACTATTTGATGCAAAACTGTTAGATTACTTTTATTTTCCTCCCCTCAGGGCATCTTCTTGTTAGCTCTCTTTGTTGCCTTTTCTCTGTACAAATGAACAGATCTTCTCCTCCGCCCACATGGTTGTCACCTGAAGTTATACTCAAGCACTACATGAAATCATTAACATACAAGCTAGAGTTCAGATGTTCTTTGAAGTGAAGCTGTAATCACAGTCTTGGCTTTTGGAGCTAACATTTCCTTAGCTTCCTATGATACTGGCTAACTGGTAATTTATTTATGTGATGTTGCTCCCAGAGGTGAACAGAGTCAAGGGAAGGAAGAACTTAATGACATTTTCTGATCCATAAATAGAAAACAAGAAAGCTCTCACTCCAGCAAAGCTAACATTTACATCATTATGTCTGGAGTGCACCTCTGTAATAAGTTTTATATCATTTTGTTTGGAGTTTGAGTTTCTGCCCCCACCATGCTCCAGAGATGTGTCGCTATGTTTTGATAAATGATGTAATTAGAAAACACAGTGATAACTGCCCAGGTGGAAGTCTGAAAAATATATCGCAAAACAAATGTATAGTGAACCTTTGGAGCCCAAATTCAACAAGGAACACAGAATAGCTGTGTGCACATCTGCGGTTTCCTCCATGGAGATACCCAAGCTCTGATCACTCAGAGAAAAAGTCATCAATTTGTTGTATAGCACCATCTAGATAGGTGGGGTGAGGCCAATTTTTTCCTACCAGCTTCAAATCCAAAGCGTAGCTACATAAAGAGGTGGGAAATTAATGTTGTTATTGTTTGTATGGCTGTATATTGGTTTTGTTTATTGGAAAGAAAAATATCTTTGTTGTTCTCCATTTCAACAGACTGCTTTGTCACTGAGAGGACAAACGGTTGTAAAAGTTGTCGGAAAACTTTTAGCTCTTAAAAACTTTAAGATTTAAACTCCTAATGTGAGCAGTGTTTTGATAATGTGGCTTTCCTGCCAGTTATAATATTGGGTTTGTTTAAAAGGGATCCTGACTTACTTTGGATCCTGTACTTTCTTACTCTTAAGAACTACAGACAGAAATTTTTCAGTAATTTAAGCCAAAAAATTGGCTCTCACATTTCCTCTCACATCAGGGAGATGCTCCACTCCATTCATTGTCCCTGTGGCTCTGTGATGGGCTCTTTCTAGCAGTTCTGTGTCCTTCTGGAACTGAGGGGTCCGGAACTGGACACAGTATTTCAGATGCAGCCTCACCAGGGCAGAGTAGAGGGGAAAAAAGACTGCTCTAGACCTACTAGCCACCCCCTTCTAATCCACCCTAGGATGCCAATGGCCTTCTTGGCCACAATGACTTGTTGCTGGCTCACAGTCATCCTGCTGCCCACCAGGACCCCCAGGTCCTTTTCCCCTACACTGCTCACCAGCAGGTCAGTCCCCATTCTGTACTGGTCCCTGGGGTTGTTCTTTCCCAGATGCCAGACTCCGCACTGGCCCCTGTTGAATGTCATTCAATGTCTCCATGCCCAACTCTTCAGCCTGTCCAGGTCTCACTGCACAGCCTACTGGTGTTGGGAGGCACTCCTTTCATTTTGGTATTGGCAGCAAACTTGCTGACAAGGCACTCTGTTCCCTCATCAGCCAGGTTCTTGTTGAATATATTGAACAGAATGGGTGCCAGCACTGGTCCTTGAGGGACTCCACTAGATCCAGGCCTGCAACTAAACTCTGTGCCATTGACCACAACTCTCTGCCTTCTTTCCTTCAGTTTGGGAAGATTTTGTCTACATATATTAATCATTGCACTGGAAACCACAATTGATAAATTAAGTCTGTGTTCATGTTCTAAAGAAATTTTGTTCCTGGATTTAAGACAGAATTGAAGAGCTCCTTACCTTTTTCAGGAAAGAAGGACCAAACAATTGCTACGAGTCCATCTCTATAATCAATGTGTTACAGCTGGATAAGGGAGAACAAGAGAAGTATAATTTCTGTTAGTGCAATCTGTCTTCATAAACTGAGCACTCCACTCAATATCTGCAAGTGCTTTGAGTCACCAAGCACTGAAAAAAAATATTAAATAATTAAGCGTCTCAAAGATGCCCTGAAGAAGCAACTATTGTATTGAAAGATTAGTCATAGAATTGGAAACGGAGAAAAGCAAAGCAAAAAGTCACTCAAAATGCAAAAAACCCAGACCAAACCAAAACAAGACCCTTGGGTTTTGAAAAATATTTCTTTTAGTTTTGGGATTTACCCTGACATTTTAGTTGATTCCTGGAAGGGATTAATGCTGCAGCTACAGTTCTTCAACATTTGAAAAGTGAAATTTCATGTGGAAACTGTGAAACTACCCACAGAGAGAGCTACTTTGTCAGATTATAGCTAAATCAATAACTAAACAGCTAAGAACTAGTCCAGTAACTAAGTCAATAGTGTGGTCTGTATTCAGAGAGTTCGTAAGTTCCTAAATGAACGTCCATTAGTAAAAAGAGGTGAAAGCTCCTGTTGTGATCCAAATCAAATGACACACCTCTGTTCTGTTCTGAATATAACAGCAGCCGGCTCTGATGCATATGGCTGCCAGTAAGAGCTGGTTAATTAAGTTTGTGTTGTTGTCTTGTTTTGTTTAGTTTTTTTACTCAAGGAGTGAGAATTTTCATTCTTTGGATTTTTTACTAATAATACCCCCAAGTGCAGTGTACCATGAGAACCTCTGCGATGGTTGTCTTTCCACATCTTCTGAAATATGAAGGAAAACATGGACTTTGTGGACACTAGACCTGGGGCCTTGAACATATTCTAACTAACAGCAGTAACTTTAGACCACCTGTAACATTTATGGTTTAGCAGTTATAGAATTAAAGGGAAAAACTCTAGTAGCTGCTGCTTTTACTTTGTGTGTTCTTACCCTTAAGGTCGCAGCTGTGTTTACACTGTGATAACTTTTCAAGCTGGAACAGTAGCGTAAGTTTTAGTCAAGACAGGCATTGCCAAGGATGGAGAAGCTGATTCTGTGTCCTTGTATTTACTTTGTGTATCAGCTCATCGACTGCTGTGCTTGGTGAGCTGGGGTTTAACTGGTTTATCCTAAAGCCCAAGTACATTACCTGAAATGACAAATCTGACTCTTCTGTGAAATCATGTGCGCAGAGAGTTATTTGAGACTGGAAGTCTCTTTGGGTGTTCATCATTGTTCGTATCCCCATCCAGAAGCAGGATCAAGCACTGACAGATAGTTGTTGGAATTGGCTGTTATGGAAGAGATTCACCAATTCCCTGGGTGCCCTGATCTGGGTCTGCATTGGCCTTGTGGACAGAAATTTGTGTTTGAACTCCAGTGATGTCTCCTGAAAATTGAGCCTTCTCCTGCCTGTTGTTTCCCAAAAGAATCAGGAATAAGGATGGTTTTTGATGTCTTCCTTTATTTAGTTGAAGACTGCAGTGCAATCATTGCTGTGAGTTTTGGTTGTGCTTTTTTAAGGAGAACCAATCTCAGGCCTTTCAGCTCTTTGTGGTAAGCTCTGTAATTACTGTTCTTTCCTCTGAACATGTGTCCATGTCGTCTTTTGTGACTTGTGCTTTGAAAACTGAGCAAAATCTGTGGATCTGGTTTGGGTATTTTCTGCAGAAAAGTTTCTGTCCCCCCCTTCCCCCCACCTCAGTGATGTACTTCTTCTCCATCTTGGTGAATATCTTGTGTGGGGTTTTGTCTGATATATGTTGGGGGGGGGAATGAATTCCTTTTCCCCCCAAACTGAGTTAGTTGTTTCACTGCCTGCAGATTCGTCAGTTAGTTTGTTAACCCCTCCCTTCGTGTCTGACACTTCAGCTAAAGGTTCTTGGGTAAAATACAGTCGGGGTCTCTAACCCATGACATTAAGGGTTTCTAGTGGGCTGTGTGGGAATCCAGACAAGGACCCCCAACACAATGATGCAGTGACGTGGTGTGGATGGCTATCGTGTATAAGTAGTTGTGAGGCTGCACTTTGCTTTTTGCGAGCAGTGATCCAGTGGGGGTCTCCCACAGCGAAACACTGCTTTCTGCAGCAGAATAATTTTGTTGGACCAGCAATTGCTGCTTATAGACAGTTCTTTGTCCCCTTTACTACTGAGTCTCCAATAAGTGGTTTTGCTTCTGCAGTAACTTCTCCTGTGTGGAGAAGGTGCTTTTTTTCCCCACTTTTTCTCCAGTTTTCCAAGATAGTTTCACATTTTGATCTTGTTCTCCAGAGCTATTTTTGCTGTTTTCATCATCATATTTTTGTAAGTCTATAATTAATCTTCTTAATCATTAGTGGAGATAGGAAAGAACACACCAGGTGTGTCTTTTCAGAACCTTATTTGAAATGTCTTTAGGTTGACAGAGAACTTTCAAAAAACTCCTCTTGTGTCTTCTTACCTATTTGTGACACTTAGTTCACTTTTTCTAGAGCAAATGTGCATCACTGGTAGAAGCCTTGATGCAGACATTTCATATTTGTGCACCAATCTAGTTACTCTGTCAGAGATGGAAGTTAGGCTGGTTTCACATAATTTATCCTTGAAAATGCTATGCTGGCTGTTTGCTGTTGACCTATTATACCCCAGGTGGCTGTCAATTGATCAATGATATGTATTGATATGTTTTTGGGTAGCAGTGTTAAACTTCCTGATCTTGAGTACTTCTTCCTCCCATTTTTAAGATAGCCCTAGTTTTATCCTTTTCTAGTTCTTAGATCCATCCTGAGTCCTCTGTCAGTTTGAAGTTTGCTTCTACTAGTTCCTAAGATATAAAAGTATTCATTTCCTAGCCCTACTGATTTGAACAATTATTCATAAGTGAATATTCGGTAGCTGGTTTTTCCCACCCCTTTAAGGTCTTGAGCTAGCCTGGTCATGTCTAATATTTGAGACCAATGACACTAGGAAGATCTTAGTGCTTCAGAGTCCAATGCATTGTTAGTTTCTAGTCCATTAAGCAGTCAGTGGTTCTTTATCTTCTACAGTACTTAAGATACTGTTATTTTACTTGTTGTATCTCTCAGTCTCTATAATTTATCTTGTACCTTAGACTTTTGATTTTATACCCTTGTTCTTGTGTTGTTCTCTTCTGGAACCATCCTGCATTTTCCTGCCTTGCCACAGACTTCCATGCCCCATCTCTAGTTTGACTGTCAGTTGTTCATACAACAAGGCCAACCAAGTTGGCTTCATCTTTTGGTGCATTTTTTTGGACGATTACTTTTCCATCACATTGATAATTCATCCTGCAGCTTCATGATGGCTAAACCCAGCTCAGGATAGAAGCAGATATTTAGTGTGTACTGGAAGGAAGAGCAGATAGCCCTTTCTGGTGGCTGCCTCCACTTAACCTGAATGTGATATGAGAATGCATTAAGTCATCTGCTGATGTGCTTTGATTTTATCGTCTTTAAAAGAAACTTATTTTTAGATCCTTATGAAGCTGCCCCAGTATTCATACTGGGCAGAGTGTATCTTCACTGGTGACAAGAAAGCATGCAGTAAAAAAAAGTAGGAGGCCATGTGAAACTACTGTTGGCTTTCTGCACAAGCAGCAATGCCTTGTAGATATCCAGAGCAGTTATTAGAAGATCACAGCTGATGGACAGCAAAATTGTTGTGAGTAGTTGCAGTGTCATAGTAGTAGTCTAGTGTTGTGGGTCCTTACCTGGATCCCCATGTGTCACCTCTGAGTCACCACTCATGGGTTAGAGACCCCGACTATATTTCAAGCAAGAGCTCCCATCTAAAACATCAGACATAAAGGGAGGGCTTAACAAAACCACTTAGAAATCTGCAGGCAATGAAACAACTGACCTAATTTAGTGAAGAAAGACACTAAAACATTTTAACACTCCCCTCCAGCCCAGATTAGGGAAAAACAGCCCCACACAAGATACAGACATACGGAGTTTTGTCATATACTCTTACAACGTATTGAGATAAAAGTCCAAAACATCTTCATTATTATCTTCATCGTAGCTTCTGTCTGAAATCATGGTGGTCATCCGATTTCAGTCTTGATCCTTGTTAGTCTTCAAGGTTTAGTATTCTCTCAGTTTCTCATGGTTCAGGCAAATCTTCCCACTTGCTGTAAATTTTCTTCATCTTGAAGAGCGATAACGTTCTCAGAAGCTATACCATTCTCTCTCAGTGGCAGCTCTCAGCATCGTTTTCAACAGTCCAAGATGGAGGGAAGTGAAGAAGAAGATGGAAGTCAACAAGGGAAGAGAAGGGATGGACAGTAGGGGGTGGGGCAGACACTTTTCAGCTTTTTAAACTCAAACTTCTCTGCAGAAAGCACACAAATTAGACTGACAGATTCAAACTTAACACCAGTGTCTTTTTATGGTCCAGTCACAGTAAGCATTTTTTATTCTTGTCATTCCTAGTGGAAGGACATTGCATTGAAGTATAGAAGTATATTCTAATAGTGCTACCTTTTTTAAATGTTGAAGTGTTTTGGAAGTGTGACTTACACTCAAAAAGGATTTTCACCAGCTAAGAGTAGCCTGAAGTAAATGGGGTGCAATTCAAGAAGGTATGTGCAGTGTACTGAACTTGGGCAAACAGAGGCCATGTCCATGTACTTGACAAATGGCTTCTGGGCACCTATTTCAGATTCAAAGATTTTGAGATACAGTGAATGAAAACTAATTCAAGTCAATTGTCAAGCAGGTGCTAAAATCAAATGTCAGAAAAATATCTTAAAGAAAATCTGCAAGTATTGGATGTGTCTGCTAATGGGAGGAAGAAAGAAGTTAGTTATATAGAACTGTCCTGGAAGGTAGATTTCTGTACTGTAAGAAAGAAAGAGTGAGGGAGAGAGTAGGTCTTCAATTACAACACAGAGGGAAAAAAACACCTTTGAAGTGTAGACAGAGATCAAGAATGGAAATAAAGAATCATAGCAGTGGGATCTTTGCTGCAGAAGTCTTCAAACAGACAAATATTGGTCAAATACTTGTCAGTCAGAAGTGGGTTTTTGGATACAATTTGTCCTATTTTCAAAAAGCAAGAAATAAATACTTGAAGGTGCCTTCTGGCTCTGCAGCTGTCCTGTTTTTACTCTGTTGCTGTTAATGTCCCCTTTATATTTTGACAAACTGATGTTCATTCAAATAACTTTTACTTTTAAAATCCTGTTGGTTCTTTCTCAGTTAAAATGTTAGCTTTGACTCTTTTAGGATACTTTTTCTTTCCTTTTGCTGGCAGTTTAGCGTCTCCCAAAGTGGATTACATCTAGTCAGATTGCTATTATGCATCATTATACAGAAGTAAACCAAATCTAAATATGAAGTTTCTGGATCTGTGTATTATATGGGCAAAACTGCATGAAAACAAGAGAAAAGAATACACATAAAATGGGACTTTGACAAGCTAATAGTGTCTGAATGATTTGTAATGAGAAACATTCCCATTTCTTGAATTACTGGTTTTTATATAATAATTGCTTCAGCAGGAATTAAATCTACTGGAATGTTTTCTTAGTGCATTCTGCCTTTATGAACAAAAGAGATTTGCACTCTTTGGTAGTGTGAAATCCAGAATGAACTGAAGAAGGGACAATCAGAGTTTTGCAATTCAAATGCTGTATAATAAGCTTAAACTGTCACTCTTAAGACATTAATTTGTTTTAGAGCATGTTTTACCTGCATGGAAATTTTTCTTTTTCTCAATCAACCCAGTTTAGATCCCAGGAGCAGTAAATTTAGTAAGTGCAATGAGATGTTGATTTATTAGTGAGCTTACTAGAAAATAAATATTTCAAGAGAAGATATTAATATGTATTTTAAGATGAGCTTATCTGAAGAAAATGATGGTTTGAGTGCCTCGACTACTGGAAGATGTAATCCAGAACACATTAAGTGAATTCATTTTCTTGCAATTGCATCATTTATAACACAACAACTAGTGGTATGGCAAGATGACTTTGATGGAGATCACACTTCTTGTCAGATGTGTGATGGAACTTATTCATTCCAAAGGTAAAACAACAATGATGGAACAAGGTTTTACGTCTTAGTCCTGTGATCAAGGATGTAAGGGAGGATTTATGATTTCTTGAGCTAGGAACTGAAGCATGTTTGGGTTCATTGACTCTAAGCAACATGTACTGGATTAACTGGATCAGAAACAGATTCATATTTATATTAAAAGCTTTACTTGATTACTGATTATTTGGCTTTGCTTTAAAATGGATAAATCATTTGCTTGAGGTTGAAAGACTCAGATAAACTGCAATGGGTGTATACAAAGTTATGTCTGATGTGAAGACTCACATGCAAATACCACTATTCAGGTGTTTTCCTCTTCTGGTTGTTTCTCAAACATTGTAGACAGTAAAAAGTTAGCAGTGGAAGCTTATTGTTAGACAGGAACACTGAGTTAAGCAGTTGGATTATGAGGTTTTGTGCTATCAGGTTTTATACAGTTGGGTTAAACTGGGTTCCTTGTGCTCTTCAAGTAATTTCCTAGTGAGGGTATCTCATGTTAAATATTCTCGCTTAAAGTTGGTTCTTCGCTGGTTAATACTGGGATTCATGTTACCTTTTTTATGCAAGTTGTGGCAAGAGGGAAGGTATTGTGGTTTATTAATTGATTTTTCTCAAAAAAAACTTTGCTTCTTCTAGGGTATAAATGCATTCCTAATCCAGTCCCCAGCAAAAGAAAAACAGATCGCACACGCAATGGACTGCCTGGTTCCAAGTTTATATGTGAATGGCAGTCAGGGTAAAAAAAAACCTAAGAGCTAAGTTTCACAGCTAAAATAGACAAGAAAGGTTACATTTCAGAACTCAGTCTCTGCAGATTATATTGACAGTTCTTCATGTAGAGTGCTTTTGTGCTAGGGTGCAATTGGATTCATCTTTAAGATACTGACATTTCATTCTTAAGTACCCTATTTGGTTAGAGTGTTTGGGACTGCTGCATAGACTCAGACTTCACTGAAGGTTACACTTGAGCAGATATAGAATTATATAATCATCCAGGTTGGAGAGGACCTTTAAGATCAGTAAGTCCATCTGTCTGCTCTACAAACCCATCTACTAAATCATCTCCTGAAAATTCATGTCTGCCCATTTTTTGAGCTTTTCCAGGGATGGCACCTCTGATAGTTTTGTTATCTGTATCTTGACTGCTGTTTTGTTAATATTTCGCTTCTGTGTTCATTTATCATAAATGAAAAAAAAAAAAACCATAGCTGCCTCCCTTGGATGTAGTTTAGACATTTTGTAATGGCATAAATAAGGCTCAGTCTCTTACAGCAGTGTTAATTTGTATTGATATATCTCCACATATGGTAATGTTCTTCTGACAAGCTGTAGCACCCTGTACTGTGATCAGTACTGCATGGTGTATTGTATTCATATTGCCTCCTAGCTTTGAGGCCTTATCACCAGCAGTGTTCAGGCATGGGGTACTAGGAGTGTTTTGGCATGTATTTTTACACGAGCTGACTGTGACAGTGGTGTGCAACACATGTTCAGGTTAAAAAAAAAGTTGCCACAAAATATAAATGCTCTTTTGTGGCATGATTTTATAGCTCTTGGACTGTGAGAAATCCTTGATTTGTTTTCCCAGAAGTCAGAGTCTCCAAAGCAAAGAAGACGGGATAAAGGGATGACTTCAGTGGAAGTAGAGAGTGGAGGGTAACTTGGTTTGTCTGTATAATGTTCTCCTTCCTGTTTGAAGACAAGAAGATATATAGTGGGCCAAGTAAAAGCTAGTGGCAAAGCCAAAGGATAGGGTATATGTATTTCTGCTGAGAAGCTGTTCTGCTTTAAAAGCTTATCAGAATCTGTAAGTTTAGCGTGCTTTCTGCAGAAAAATTGAGATTTGGAATGTTTTAAAACAGAAGTTTCTGCTCTCCCCATTCCCTCTTCTATCCCCCTTTGGTGACTTCTTTCTTCTCCATCTTTGGATATCATCTTGTCTTTTCGGAGCTGTGCTGACTTTGCTACTGAGAGAAAATGTTGAGTGCTTGGAAGAAAGTTTATGGCAGGAAAAAGCTTCGCCTGGACCTGGAGAGACTGTAAGGATTCTGAGGATTTAGGAACTGCTGGAATTTCTGAGAAGCAGGAGCTGTCTACAATGGACTTTATGGAAGTTTTATCTCAGTTTAGTGTAGGACCACTGTGATAACTCCCTGTGTCTGTGTCTTGTGTGGGGTTTTTGTTGATGTGTGTGTGGGGGAATGAATTTAATGATTCCATGATTCTATGAAAATGTCTTGTGGCCTTTCCTCTCCAAACTGAGTCAGTTGTTTCAGTGCCTGCAGATTCGTCAGTGGGTTTGTTAACCCTCCTTTTGTGTTCTGCACTTTAGCTCAAAGTTCTTAGTTAAAATACAGTTGGGGTCTCTAACTCATTACATTAATGGTTCCCAGATGGGAAGGATGGGGTCCAAAGTGGACTACATGATGGTGACCCAAGGTGGGATGCATGGGGATCCAGACAAGGACCCAGGACAGAAGTGTATTTGCAATCCAGATGGAGGCAAGACACGAGTGTTCCTGGTCTTGCACGGCAGGGCACACATGCTGTTTGAAGGTACAAATCTTGAGCAGCATTGCTTACTAGCAAATACGTTTGGGGTTTTGTTGGTTTGGTTGTTTAGGGTTTTTTTTTTTTTTTGATTGTTAGTGTTTCAATAAAGACTATAGAATATAAAAATGTTAAACTAAAGCCAAAAGCATACAATGTGTTTTATTCTGATGCTGGGTCTTGAATTTTGGCAGCAGAACTCCAGTATTCTAGGGATGTGATTACTCTTATCTTGAAGTAAAACATTTTGCTTTGAATTCATTCCAATAGGAGAATAAACCAAATAATTTTCTTCAGATTTTATGAAATATTTTGAGCCTTGTCCACTTGCTGTTAGCTTAGTACCAACACCTGAAACAGCGAGTGCTGTAGTATTTTATGGCTGGTTGACTTAGGCTTCCTTTCACAATGGCAAGCTAACTCCCTTGCAGCATCAAAATAAAGATAGATCACTTGCATTCTAGAAATTCTAGTACAGAGGATTTTGTGTTAACTTCATAGCTTTTTGCTGTATAGAGTAATGGAAGTAAAATGTTCTCACTGTTAACAGAGAGATGCATTAGCTCAAAGTGTTTTTACAGGTTCCCTCATGACAGGCTATTGAAGATTAAAAAATATGCTATTTTGAGGTAGCTATTTTATTTGAAGAGGTGTAGTATTTTCAGTCTCATTGTGGCAGAGGTTATTAACACAATAAGCTGGAGCATATTGCAAAACAGGAGAGTTTTGTTCAACTCATTCAGCGCTTTCTGCGGCTAGCTGTGGATGGATTCCAGGGTTCCGTGAATGTAGCAGCATGAATAACTGACAGTGAAACTTTGGATCTTTCTCAACCAGATGTGTACTCTTTTCCCATTCCGTCCACGTGACATTGTTGCTGTCAACCTGCCACAGTAATCCCATAATTTTCCCTATTTCTGATATTTGTACAGGTTTGAGTAGGAACTAGAGGGTATTTTCTCTGGCTCAGCTCTAAGAGTGTGTGAACTTAGACTCTTTTTGGTACAAACTTTATCATCTCACTGTCCCAAGTGCTTTTTAGGTTATCTTAGGGAATGAATTTCATGGCACTGATCCCAACTCTGATGAGCGATTTTCCTTTATTTTTATCATCTTCTAACAAGCTGCTTGGAGAAACAGGCAGGAACATTTCTTTGTATGTCATGGCAGCACCATTTTTGTATGAGTCTTGCTGGAAAGCCTTGCTGAAACCTTTGAAGAATGAATTAGACTCTGTAAACCACCACTCTCTTGTTTCCAGAAAACTCCAGGGGATTTGAGAGATGCTTCTTCACCTTCTAAAAGCTGTGTTGACTCTTCCTTATATGTTGTAGTTACTCATCTCCACACTGTTTGAGCTCTTTACAACAGATTCTGCTAGTTTGCCTAACTGCAGGTCAGAGCGGCTCGTCTGTAGTTTTTCGTGTGCTTTTTTCACCAGTTGGTCTCTCATTACTGCCTTCATGTCAGTAAAGCCAGGTGCTTGTTTGAAGCAAGTGGCTCTGGTTCATAATCCAAGTTTTTTATCTCTATGGTCTTTTAAAATTCCCACGTGAATGGCATCTGGTCCTTCTTGCTTGTTGGCCAGGTTTGTTTGCTATGTAGGTTTTTATCCATAGTTAATTTTTGTTGAGACCAGTTCTCACATCTGCTTCCCCTTCCTAACCCTAGAGAGATTCTGTTGTTGGTACCCTTTATAAACCCCGGGCAGATTTACTTTTTCTTGGAAGACAGCTGTCAAAGACATTTAAGATTATAAGTAAGGTAAGAGTACTAGACTGTTATGTGACTATTTTTTACGGTATGAGTTTTCTGAAATACTTTAAAATCTTTGAAGAGGAAGATTAATGACTCCAACCGCTGCATGTTTTGCAGGTGAAAAGATGGAGAAGTTTAAGTAAAACAAGTAAATATCTGCAGCCCTTTTTCCTTGCTGCAGGAAAATCCATAGAAAAGCAGTTGTCAAGTGGAGACACTGAATTCAGGGGGAACAGTGTGTGTTGACTATTTGTAGGAAGAGGTCTTCAGCATTGATTAGGTTCACCCGTAGATCTTTGTCTAGATTAATCTGTTTGGTCTCAGTTCTAATGTGTGGTAATTACTAATATTAATAGTCAAGCTGCTATTATAAGGCCTGTGTAGCAGTGATATTTTTGCTTGACTACTACAGTAAGCTCCTGCATCAGTTTCTTTGGATTTTTATGTGTTTGACATTGACGCTAAAGAGTACATGGCAAGAAAATAAATTATGTAAACCCAGAGATGTTATCTGCAATCTGAAGCTTTTGCTTTCAACACCATCACAACAAAGCTTAAATGCAGAGGTGTCTCTCACAATCATATCTTATTTTCTTTCTACATGCTTTATTTAGTAGCTTAGAGTTGGTTTTTTTGTAATGCCACCGGAGACGTATGAGTTTGAAGAAAATAATGGTTGGACTGTATTGGTCATTGCTGGTGAAATTGTTGTGAGGAAATGGCTTTACTTTCTTTTGAATCTTCATGTAATATGTGTCATTATGAAAATACAAAATCACAGCTTACCAGCACTTGTTAAACTGAAGAGTAAAGTTCATTGGTCTTTCCTAGGTTTTTTAATTCTAGTCTCTTCTAAAATTAAAGAGCTTTCTTAATAAAGAAGGAAAAATAGTTTGTGAATCTTTATTAAATAATAAATCAAACTTCCTTTACTCAGTGTAGCTCAAATTGCAGTCCACAGGCACAACACAGTCTGATTTTGATGGGCAAATCCCAACCACAACCCGTTAACGTAGAACAAATAAAAACTTAGATTCTTTCTCCCCACTTTCATTTTTTACATGTTATCAGTCTTTATACAGAATTTTTGAGAGTTATTGCTAGTGATCTTTAAAGAAAATATGAATTGAAAAGTAGTAAGAAGGTGTCATAGAAAAAGTTATCAGTTAGAAAAGGCAACTACGGAAAAAATCAGTCAAAACCTTAACACAAACATGTTTTTCAAGTGACCACAGAATGCTTCCTAATTAACTTCAGAAAAAAACCCCAACAAAACAACAGGAAGAACAGTTTTGAATGAAAATACTATCTTGCCAGGCCTTGGTACAACGACTGAAATTGGGAATATGTTCAATGCATCCCTGGAGTCCTAACACATGTCAGCAGAAAGGAAACAACCCCTTAAATTGAAAGGAAATAGCAGGTGTCTTCTCTGCTGTAATAGTAAAGCAGGTCCTCAGTCTGTATGCTTTGTTATTTATATCAGATGGAGTGGAGGTGGGAGGAAAAGGATTCCATGCATGTTGGGAGCAGGATGCAGTGCATGTCAAGAAAATAGTTTTATGGGCTGGCACCTAAAAGCTTTTACTGAAGCCCTGTGAGAATAGCTGAATCTCTCAAGCTCTTACCCATGGGTGTAAGACAGGTCCATAAACCGATCTCTCAAAGGTTAGAGATAGGTGATTAGGGAAGGGCAAAAGATCTTCAGGATAGAGTTTTTAGTCACTTTGTGCAGAAAGAAGACTGTGAAAATTAATCCTTGAAGTTCTTGCGAGGGAGGTTGTGAATAAACGGAGTCTGCAAGTATTTTTGAAGTAGGAGTGGGGATTTGGACTGGTTGGACTGTTTGTACTGAAAGTATTGGAGTAGTGAGAGATCTTAACTTCAGGAGAGGCTTTGAAATCCCGACACTAAGTTCTCTGAAGGGTTAGTCCTCTCTCCTCTGGGTGTTTAAAGCTTTTTAACTATTCAAAGGACATGATAAGAATGTTGTTTGAGTGAAGATGTGTGTGTCTGGGTTTTAATAGCGGAGGTCCTCATCCACTTCTTCATGGAAAGAAAGAGTGAGTTTCCTAACAGGTTCAAGGAGGAAAAACACTGGTCAATCTTTAACTTGTGCCTTTGCTTTGGCCATGACAGAACTCTCTCACAGATTTCTTTTTCTTCTCATGGTCACTACTGATTCAGAATTTTTCCTCCATATTATTGGATTGCTTTTGGTTTCCAGACTCTTCCCCACCAGAACTTTGTCTAAGGTTTATTTGTATTCCTTCTCAAGTTCCACTCCTAAAGAGCCTCAGGCAGGCCTGACAGCTCAAGTTCTTGCCAGGCTGTGGTAGTGGATGCTACTTCAGGCCTCAGACATCATAGCTAAGGAATGCTGCTAGCTGCTGGAGAAGAACCAGGTACCATGGACACGAGACAACCTAGAAGGCTACAAGAGACAAGAATGAGGCACCTGGGTCAGAGCAGGGGAAGCTTTGCCTGCCTGCCAGCAGGACCTGAGGAAGAACCAGCTGGGAAGCTAGCTAGAGGGCATGATTGTCTTGTGAGCAAGATAACACTACTTGTTGTTATAACTTGCGGGATCACGTAGAGGGACAGATATAAGGGACAGGCTGAGAACTAATGAACAGCTTCTACTGTGATCGTATCAGTCTGTGTGGAGTCGGTCTCACACGGGAAACTCTAACACCCGGCTATTTATTCAAGCCTCAGACAACACACAGAGGAGAGCTGAAGCTCTGATGTTGATTTTGGAGTTGTGCCATGAGGAAACCTCCTAATTTGAGTGCCTCAGGTTATTCTCTAGACGGCTTCATGCATTGAGATAACAAATCTATGCTAGAAGTAGTGTCTTTACACCAGATCATTCCTATACATACCATATAGATTTATAAATCCGTTTCTTCTATTTTTAGAAGGCTGAATGGCAAGAAAGAGAAGAAAAATATTGTAATTCAGAAAGTCTTCAGAGCCAAAGAAAAGCCATATTCTTTAAGTGAAAGCATGAACAATTACAGAGATCTGACAACACAGCTGTCTGAAAGAAATTGGTTATGATGTCTTAGAATAGCTTTTTGAAAATTGAAATTAAAAGTTCATTGTAAGCCAAACAGTCATTGTTCAGAGATTTTTTTTGCTGCCGATGGGCTCTACAATTGCCCTTTTTATAATCCATTAGATATTTCTCAGCCCCGCTGGATATCCAGGTCCTGCTGGGGTGTCGGTGACACCCAGCTTTGTGTCATCAGCAAACTTGCTGACAGTGCACTCTAATCCCTCATCCAATTCATTAATGAATAGACTGAATAGGAAGGGTCCCTGAGGGACTCCACTAGATACAGGCCTCGACTAGAATCTGTCCCATTGACCAGTACTCTCTGGCTTCTATCCTGCAGCCGGTTCACAATTCACTTCACTACCCAATTGTCCAGACCACACTGCCTCAGTTTGGCTGCGAGGATGCTGTGCGAGACTGTGTCAAATGCTTTACTGAAGTCAAGATAGACCACATCCACTGCTTTGCCATCATCCATCCACCTGGTTATGCCCTCATAAAAGGCTCTCATGTTGGTCAAGCATGACCTCCTTTTGGTGAAGCCATGCTGACTGTCCCTAATGACGCTCCTGTCCTTCATGTGCCTAGAGGCAGCATCAAGGATAAATTGTTCCATCACTTTCCTGGGATGGAAGTGATGCTGGCAGGTCTATAGTTATCTGAGTTCTCCTTCTTTCCCTTTTTGAAAGTTGCACTGACATTTGCTATCCTCCCATTCACAGGCACCTCTCCTGATCCCCATGACTTAGCAAAGATGATGGAGACTGGCCTAGCAATGACTTCTGCCATCTCCCTTAGCACACGTGGGTGCATCCCATCAGGGGCCATGTATTTATGCATATCCAGTTTGCTCAACTTATCCCTAACCCAGTCCTCATCAACCAGGGCAAACTCCTCTCTTGTCCCAACTCTCTCTGGGGCCTCAGCAGTCTGGGACTTGGTATCAGGACAGCCTCTAGAAGTATAGACAGAGGCAAAGAAGGTGTTCACTATCTCTGCTTTCTCTGTATCCTCTGCCCTCAAGGTACCCACTCCTTCAGCAGGAGGCCTACATTGCCTCTAGGTTTAGTTCTACCTGCAATGTATTTGAAGAAGCCCTTTTTGTTGCCATTGACTTTTTTTGCAAGGTTTGATTCCAAGAAGGCCTTGGCTTTCCTAGTTGTGTCTCTACATCCTCTGACTAGAGTCTTATAATAATCCCAAGTGGCCATCCCATCGTTCCATGACCCATAGACTTTCTTCTTCCTCTTGAGTTTGCCCAGCAGCTCCCTGTTTAACCACACGGGTCTTTTGGCTCCCTTCCTTGACTTCCTACCTGTTGGAATGCTCTATCTTGGGCCTTGAAGAAGTGGTCTTTGAATGTTAACCAAACAAGGCTGCATCCAGGAAGGTTTTGAATGCCCCCAGCGCAGGAGAATCCACAGCCTCTCTGAGCAGCCCATTCCAGGGCTCTGTCACCTTCACAGTGAAAAAGTGCTAATGTTCATGTGAAACCTTCTCTGCTCCAGCTTGTGCCTGTTGCCCCTCGTCCTATCACTGAATGTCACTGAGTAGAGCCTGGCTCCATCTTCCTGACACTCACCCTTTCCATATTGATAAACATGTGTGAGGTCACCCCTCATTCTCCTCCAAGCTGCAGAGATCCAGCTCCTTCAGCCTTTCCTCATAAGGGAGATGCTCCACTCCATCATCCTTGTGGTTCTGCACTGGGCTCTTTCCAGCAGTTCTCTGTCTTTCTGGAGCTGAGGTGCCCATAACTGGGAGCAATATTCCAGATGCAGCGTCTTCATACTCTTAAAATTAAGGAAAAAAAATCCAATTTGCACAAGTAGACTTCACTACAAAGCATTGCTTCATAGTTTGTCCACAATTGCAGGTTGTTTAGGGAGCATGCAACACTGTTATCCCTAGGGCAAATGAAGGAGTTTCCATTACTTGTTGAGTGAGATGTTTTGGTTTCCTTGCAGAGTGGAGTGTAATAAAATAGAGGTGAGGTTGTGCAGAGGACTAGCTGATGTAGCCTCAAGAGAGACGGGGAACTTCTTGGCACACTAACATTTCTTTAATTAGGCTTAAGTGTTCCTTCCCAGCTCTCTGATTTGGATGAATGTAAACACTTTCACGAGTTGGAACTTCAGCTGCTGAAGCACTTGGACATAATTTTTTCAAAATAAATATCAGTGTGCAATATCCCAGCCTGGCTTTGCTTTGTAAGTACAATATTATTGCTCCAATTTCAGCAATTTAGCATGTCAGAGGGAGAGACCGGATGGTAAAACCTGACGAAATGCTCATCAACAGCTCTGCTATAAAAAGTAAGCACAAACCTTTCCCTCCTAATGATACTTATAGATCATTTTGTTCCGTTTGTTGGACTTGATGATCTCAAGGGTCTTTCCTAAACGGAATGATTCTATGATTTGCATGGTATCCAGGAAATCTTCCAGTAATATGACAGCCTCCTCCACAAAGAAGAGAAGGGTTCCAGTTACTGGAGACTCAGTCCTGAAAGGGACTGGGGGCCCAATATGCAGTGCTGACCCTCATCACGGAGCCTGGCTCTTCTCAATGTCATCAAGTGATAGGAGAAGGGGCAATGTGTGTAAGGTGGAAAATAGGAGGTTCTGTATAAATGTCACAAGGCACTTGTTTACAGAGAGGGTGATAGAGCTTTGGAATGGGATGCCTAGGGGGGTTGTAGAGTCTCCTTCTCTGGAGACATTTCGAACCCGCCTGGATATGTTCCTGGGGAACCTCTTCAAGGTGGTCCTCCTCTGGCAGGGGGATTGGACTAGATGATCTTTCCAGGTCCCTTCCAATCCCTAATGATTCTGTGATTCTTTCGTTCTGTGATTCTGTGTATGTTGCTGGCATTTTAATACTGTTTTGTTTGTCTTAAGTTACTTCAGATAAATTTTGAGTACTTCTGCATTTTGAACGATGGTCTCCACCGTGGCTCAGTCTTCAGTCAGCCTGAGACTTAAGAACTTTATAACTTTGCACACCACCTTCTTTTACTTCTGTAATACTAAATATTGCAGTCTTTTTCCTGCTTGAAAAAATTAGGCAATGTGGGGTTTGTTTGCTCTTAGAATCTATAATTTAATGTTTCAATGGAATTTATTTTTTTTTTTTTTACTATGTTTTAGAACCTGTTTGTTAAACTGATATCTTGCCCGTCAAAAGGAAACTGCTTGAAGTATGTTTGGTCTCTTTTGCCAGTCATTTTTGCCACACAAATTGTTCTTCCACAAAGCGTGGAAGAAACAATCTCAAAATGTGTGCCTGATCTTATAGATCCCAAAGGCAAAGTTAGCAGGTGTTATTTATTTTTTTGGCCACTAGAATTCTGTATTTTAACTGCTGGGCTAAAACAGGGAGGTCCATAGAAATGTTTCTGTAGGATGCCAATTTAATTCCAACTTCACAGGTCGTAAATGTGGCACCATGGAAGCCTTTACATACTCTATCCACAGTAATCACCTCCAGGAGATGATGTGATGCTTCTTTCTTTCTGGTTGCCTGTAGTACCAGGCAGTGGGATGTCTTGATTGCAGTGGTGGAGATGGGCTTTTAATCTCCACCATTATCTAATGAGGCATTCCCTAAGCACTTTTGTGAAGAATCTTTTCTTCTGAAATCATTGCATCTTTTCAAGCATTAATGGTTCCAATGGTAATAAAGTGCATCTCTGATTTTTATGATCTCTTAGGAATCTATGAATCCACAAAACTTTGATTGCTGGTTATTTAGGTTTAGCTGTTTTTATTAGCCAGTCTTTTTCACACCTTTACACAGCAATTTTCAGCGTTAGGTGTTTGGAACTGGATGATTCAACTTTTTATGGTGAACTCATGCTGATGAAAATTTTAATGTACTGAATTCTTGGATGTTTAGCAAAGATAGGAAAAATTGTTCTAACACATCTGAAAGACAAATTTATTTCCTTGTAGTGATAAATGACAAAACATAATGTTGAATGATTTTTATAGGAAAACTCATGCAAAAAGAATTTCAGAGAGCGGGATGTACTCTGCATCTGGTGCAGCCTCTCAATTCTTGAGAACTCACTTAGGGTACTTAGACTTTGACTTTTCCATTGTAAATAACATCTTTCATTTTCTGAATTAACAGTGGGGTACTTTTACATCAAATTTAGAAGGTGAGGTATTGTGCTTGTGATGTTCTACTGCTTGTATCCAGTCTTGAAAGAGTCAGTAGCCTGTCATGACTTTCTTTTCTTTTCTATGGTTTTTCCATGGTTTTTTTTTTTTCATATTAGCACTGGAGAGCTAAACATGGAGGCTTCAAACTTAGCACAAAATGGCTCTTTTGGCTTTCTCATGGCCTTATCTATTCTGGGGTCTCATTTACTTTAATGAAAAGTTCCACTGTGGGAAAACTCAATGCTGAGTTCAGCCAGGAGAAGAGGAGGCTCAGGGGTGACCTTATCCATCTCTACAATTCCCTGAAAAGAGGTTGTAGTCAGGTGGGGTCAGGCTCCTCTCCCAGGCAGCTAGCGACAGAATGAGAGGTCAGGGCCAGAAGCTGACAGGGGAGGGTTAGGTTGAATGTTAGGAAGCCCATCCTCATGGAAATGATGATCAGACCCTGGAATGGACTGTCCAGGGCAGTGGTGGAGTCCCAGTCCCTGGAGGTGTTTAAGGACAGCCTGGCTGTGGCACTTAGTGCCCTGATCTGGCCGCTGCGGTGATACTAGGTCATGGGCTGGGCTGGCTGAGCTCAGAGGGCTTTTCCAGCCCAAGTATTTCTGTGATTCTGTAAAATTCTGTGGGTTTTTTTTTTTTCTCTTCAGTCACTTGTTAGTCGTCATGTAACAAAAGCTAACAGCAGATTTCGTTTTCTTCTGTTGATGCTATCTGGTATCCTGTGGCATTGTGTTATCACAACCTGTGGTTTCTCAGTGGTGGAGTCCTTGGTATTTTCTTTTAGTCTATTTGCAGAAAGGGAGGCAAGTTCAATATTTTCATGCTGTGCACAGCGTTTCAGATTTTTCAGCAAGGTTTGGAGTTCCTGCCTGAAGAGACATTTTCCCTGTAGACTACAAAGAGTAACTGTCAGCATTACTTGCTATTAATAACTGCATCCAAGTAGTAATCCTGGAGCCGACGTCACATGAAAGGGCCAGATCATTTAGACCTGATGCAGTTTATGATGATTCTACAACCAAATGCTCTCTCTGGGCTCAGGAGCGAAGCCAAGTAGCCTATCATAAAGTTATGTCTTTCACATCAGGAAAAGCTCTGTTTCATTGGTTTGGTAGGGAATAACCACCCCACAAGCATTGTTTGAAATCTGAATACGGCAGTATCTTCTGCAGTGGCACTGCAGATGGCCCAATGAGTACAGGATGCCTCTGCCTGGCCAGCATGTAAGAAAGATGGATGGGAATTGTAATCAGCCCCAGGTAAATCTCACCCCAACTACATGGCAGACTAGTCTGCTGGTGTTATTCCCTACTTATTGTGAATAGTTATGACACCAAGGGGATTTTTATCTTTCAATTCTTTATTCTCAGATATGTCGCCATCTGTTGTTTGAAACAACTTAAAAAATTAGAGAGAAGCATAAATCTATTTATTGTCTGACATTTTCTGTTGTCATCAACATGTATGACCATGAATATTGTCTTCAGCAACCACTGCTGAGACCATTTCGGTGAGTTTGGAGTGAGTCTCAGCTAAAGTCTTATGTCCTAGACTGAGAATACCTCATTAAAAAGTGTTTTAATTTGCTGATTAGTCAGAGAGATCTTTCTCTGGGAACCTCTCACAAATAGAAAGTCATGAAGCATTTTGTGAAGTGGGAATGAACACTAAGCAGTTGGGTCCTTTTTATGGTAGTCATTGTGTATGCGTTCAATTTTCAAATATCTGTCCATGTTAGCAAAGGAGAATAATTTTAAAGAACGAGAACTATGTATTTTAGCATGGTGAGACACAGAGCTGGTTTGCATCACAGCTTCTTCTCAAAGACAGGTCTTGGCAGGGACTTGTTTCTGAGCTCTGAAAATTAATATTAATTAAAGAAAATGACTCTGGTTTATGTATGTAGCAGTTAGCTGTAGGAATGTAGGACTGAAGCTAAGAATAAACTTCTCAACAGCAGAATCTGTAAGTTACATACTTCTCAGTGCTCCCAGTTGTAGACGAAAGGGAATTGTGCTTTAGTCTTCCTGTTTCTTAGTTTTGGTCAAATATCTTAATTTGTTAGGAGTTTTGAACCTCTCTTGATAACTATCCTACACAAGCATCCTTCTTATTGGGAAGGAAATAATCAGGACACAAGGAATATAAAATACTCTTCTCCTGAATATATGTCTCTTAGTGGTGTGTGATCAAGGTTATTGCTGTCACATTTGATCTGGTAAACACATACATGGTGTTCAACTGAGCAGAATTTGCTGCAGCATTGATTACTTGGGCTATTATAAATGTTTATACATTATAATTGTCGCCTGGTATTTGTATTATAAGTACTTGCCTATTGTCAAACTCTTGTCTTTATACATACTGTGCGTCTTTTACAACTCTTCTTGAGGAAGATCCCTGGGAAGCATGTGACTTGAGTCCTTCACAGTGCTGTAACTAGCCACAAAATGGCAAGGGAGTCAGAGAGAAGATGAAAGGACATGGGCAGTGCACGCCTGTGTCTGGATACATGGTTAGTCAGAGGCAGGGCTGGGTGGATGTTGCTATCAGAGTCAATTCTTGCAGCACTCACCTTTTTCATTTTTAGTCCTAGTGAAGGAGAAGACATTTTGTATCACTGCAAGCAGTAGAATTCACTGAAATTTTCACTTGTTCTTAGTCAAAGCCTGCTTGGAGAAAGGGAGACTTTGGTCACCCCAATTAGTCTTTCACAGCAAAGGCAGCTCATAGCAGGAGCTCTAAGGCCATCTGTATGTCACTCACCCACTGTGAGGTCTGAATAAATGGCTGCTTCTTCTGCTAGTGTTAAAAAGGATAATATTATGACTGGTCCTAAGGAAGCACAAAAACCTTCATGGTCTCTTTCACAGAATCACAGAATTTTTTGGGCTGGAAAAGACCTCTGAAATCGTCAAGCCCAGCCCATGTACTAACATCACCACAGCAGTCAGATCAAGGCACTAAGGGCCACAGCCAGTCTGTCCTTAAACACCTCCAGTGATTGGGACTCTACCACTGCCCTGGGCAGTGTACTCCAGTGTTTGATCACCCTGTCTGTGAGGAAGTTCTTCCTAATATCCAATCTAACCCTTCCCTGGCAGCTTACGGCCCTGCCTTCTTGTCCTGGTACTAGTTGCCTGGGAGAAAAGCCTGACCTCCATCTGACTACAACCTCCCTTCAAATAGATGTAGAGAGGGAGAAGGTCCCCTGAGTCTCCTCTTCACCAGGCTGAACGCTTCCAGCTTGTTACAGATGTCCGGCTGGTGCATCGTTTGGGGGTGGATGGACTTGATCTAAGATTGAGCTTGTCCTGGATCTCCAGTGTGTCAGTCTGTTGCACTTATTATTCCTGTTAATTATTCTTCTTCAGTCTGACTCCACTGTTCAAATCCTGCAGAATTATTCATGCTGGTAGTGTTCTAAGATAAATAAATAGAGAAGAACATAAATAAGCAAAGAATCTAATTACCACCTAATTCATGAGAAAGCTAACACAGAGCATGAAAATTGCCCTTGGCAAAAGGTAACTGTAATATTTCACATATTCCAGCCACAGCAAGAAACTGTTAACTTCTTTAAAGCAGACTGCTGTGACAAAGGAAAGAATGTTCCTGAAACACCTCAAAGCTGGTCGCTGAGAAGGATACATGGTTTTCTCTACGAGGGAGGCTTGACCCTGGCTGATAGATGTGTGTCCTTCCTTCCTGACTGTCTCAAAGGCCTTGCTCATTACTGCTTGGAAAACACCTGAAAGGGATAAGACAGTCCTTTTCTTCATGTCTGAATGGGTATTGTCTGTCACTTGTTATGTTTGTTGGTGCCAGACACTCCTTAGTCTGTCTGGTAAATCTATCCTAGAAGCGAAGTCAGCTTTGGGACTTAAGCTCTGTGCTTCGTGAGATGGATATTGTTGGCTCACAGAGTGACACTTTCAGGGACAGGTCTCCTTTAATTCTCTGGTGCTACGTGTGTTACTAGGGTGAAGGATTTGTACCATGTACTGTACCAGCAGAGTACGGGATTGGCAGTTATTTCTTTTAAGGTTTCCATGATAGCTAAATTACTCATATTTCCCTGAAGATGTTCTAGACTCTAAGACAGAAAAAGACAGATAATGTGGACACACAATGCATTTTTACCTATGAATTTAACCTAACTGAAAAGAAATACAAGATTGGTTAGGTAGGCAAGGCTATTAAAAGCTTTTTGATAATTAGCTTAAGTGGGAAGTGTCTGAGTAGTATGTCCTGATGTTTTATTTTGTTGACTCAATATCAAATAACAGAGCATCAGTGACTGGTGGCACTGGTGTTTTAGTGTCTTTTGGAAGTACAACATTAATTAAGTTCCTTCTTTAGGGAGAGGAGGAGAGCAGTCTGAATTTCCTCAACATCTCCAATGAGTGCAGGTCGTAATGGCTAGGGTATATGAATAGAATAGGAAGGGTTTCCAAAAAATCACTACCGTAAGATGTAGAGTATAATGAATTTCAGCTGCTGTTCACACTATAACTTTCATCATCCAACACTTTGTGGTGGCCCTTTATCTCTTTTTTGTGAATAACTTGACGTGTCGGTGATTCAAGGGTATGTTAAGCAGCCTGTTTTTGCAATCCTGCAAGAATTGACTCCTGCTCTTTCTCCTTTCTCTCTCAAGGAAGAGCGAGGAACAGACCTGGTAATGAAGTGATATCCTTAGCGCAGTGATTTGAAAAATGAAACTAGTTTCATAAGCATGTGTGATCTAGTGGCTTGTTTACCAGGCAATCAGAAGAGACGATTTCTTCTCCTAAAAATGGGAATGCTTGCACTAGTAATGAATTTAACGCAGATAAATGCCTAGATCTGAATTGTGTGGGGTTTGTAGTAATTTCCCCTCCATCAAGGCATTTTGACCACAATGTCAAAAGGAGGGAAAGAAGTGGCACAATTAGCAGTTAATTTAAAGTAACTAAACTGTGTTAGGCCATTCCAAATGAACTATTTTATTTTTCTTCCTTGTTGTTTGTAGTCTTATGAGTCATTTAAGAGCCAATCTGGCTTGGTACAGCCCATGCTTGTTTTCTTCTTGCCAGCATGAGCATTTCCTCACTAATGTTTCACATCTGCTCACTGTAATTTAGTGATTATGTTCAGGCCTCTGTGTCCTCCTTGTTTATTTTGAAAGGACAATGGGAAGCTTCCTTTGCAGAAGATTAAGCAGCTTACTTTACATAGGATTAAATCAATGTCTGTGATTTATTAAAGTTGGGGCATCCTGGACCTCTTCTTTGCTTGTCTGTGTAAATGAATGTTTTTGGCAGAAGTCAAAGAAGTGGATAGTTAGAGAAAGTCAGTAATCGAGTTAGAATCAGCTAAGTTGGCACATGTATGCTGGAGATTTATATTGGTTCCTTATCGAGAATGCTCAGGCTCCTTGCAAGCATTTTGTTTTAGGAAGTATTTGGAGAATGAGTTTTCAGTCTATGTGTATCTATATTCAGGCAGGCACAGGGTATTCATGTCCAAGCAACAATATTTGCTGTTAAATAGAAATTCTACTTGGAGCTGATATTACTGGCCATTCACATGTTCATAGGAAAGGAGGCAACATCATGTACTTTAGCTGGCTGTTTGCATAGAACAAGATACAGTGTAGAGTAGCAAACAACCAGAGGGAACTGTGCTCAGATAGGGGAAAAACGTCTTTATCTCTTTGTAAATGTTTTAAGACCTTAGAATCATAGAATCATTATGGCTGGAAAGGACCTTCAACCTTCATCCCAACATCTCCCTAACCACTAGACCTCTGATGTGCTCAAATATAAAAAAAGGGCAAAAATAATCAGATCACTTAATAATCTGAGTGGTTTTATTTGAGCACATAGCGAGCTTTCAGGCATTAGAGGGCAAGGTTTATTATTTATAATACAGTACAAGCAAGACAAATTAATCTGGTTGTGGAGATAATACCTTGTAATTAAAATACTGCCCAAGACTGGAGCCTGATCTTGCCAAAGCTGTCTGCATAACTTTCAACACATTTACTAAGGCTCTACTCTTGGTCAAGCCTAGAATTTGAGAACTCTAATAGGGAAAAACCTACATCTCTTGGTATCTCGGAGCAAAGTTCTGCAGCCTAGATACAGGCCATATAAGAAAACCAGCCATGTAGGAAAACCCACTGCCTTTCATATGGCAACTGTTGCTTGATGCCCCTTTAGCTTTAATTGTGAGAGACAGCGAGTACCAGGTTGAACTCTCAGCATTTCCATATTGCTCTGGATTTGTTAGACCTGTCATCCCTCTTCTGAGTCACCTCTCTTTCCTGATTGAAAGGTCTCAGCTTTCTTACCTTCCCTTGAACCCTTTCTAAGTACATAATGCCTTTTGAGACAGTGGTATCATATACTCTTGTGAGTTTTATACAGAAACACCTTGTTTTCAATTCTTTCTCTACTTCCATTTTTGTTTGACTGTCAAGGAGTCAAACCAATTATGTCATCAAACTAATAGCTGCAGCCCCACATTATCATTTCTGCATATTAACATCCAACAGAATTCATTATTTTGCATGTAAAGACAGGATTTCTTTCCCCTGGGTACATCACTCCACATTTATTCCTGTAGCATCTAGTCCGTCAGTTGAATGCTCAGTCACTGAAACGTGGAAGGTTCATCTGCAGATCTTCATGGATCGTACTCAGCTTCACTGTCTTCACCACCTTTGTATGATCTACAGAATATCACCTTCCTAGTCACTCTCGCCAGACTAATTATGAATACATCTCCCAGCTCAGCTGTCTGCAGGATTCCCCTGGTGACCTGACTGCCCTGCGAAGGCTTTGACTGTTTAGAATCATAGAATCATTAGGGATCAGAAGGGGCCTCTCAAGTTCATCTGGTCCAATCCCCCTGCCACAGCAGAATCACCTAGACCAAGTCACACAGGAACACATCCATATTGTTTTCTAGAAGTTCTAAGCACCTGCAACACAGGCTTTAAGATGAAAGTACCTTCTCCACCATAAGTCACTATAGAATTATAGAATTAGTCGGGGCTGGAAGGGACCACAGGATCATCCAATTCTAACACCCCTGCCCATTGGCAGAGACACCCCACCCTAGACTTGGTCTAGGGGATCCTGCTGTGGCAGGGGGGATTGGACTGGATGATCTTTCACGTTCCTTTTCAATGCCTAATGTTCTATGATCAGACTAATATAGCGTGAAAGAGATAATATATTTAGTTCCTCATTAAAATTACTCATACCATGTGATGCCATGTAGAATGCATAAGTTAATGTATGCACAAGCAGTAAAAAAATAACAATATAATAATTGTAGTATAATAATGTTGTGTAATAATTAAGTCTCAGTCTGAGCACCGCTGTTTCGCTGGCGTTATATGTGCACAATACATTATATGAACGGTGCCTGCCATAAACATAAAAGAAAATGAAAGAGTCTATTACACATTGTATAAAAATAATAAGTAAATAAATGAATTGAGAAACATTTAAGGAAATGACTTCTATTCTCCCTGAAATTATGTTTTCTGAGTTTCCTTTACTGTTTTCTTGGGAGCCTGCATTTGCAGCACAGGCACGTATTGCAGCTTCTGCAGTCATAGACATGAAGGATATCCGAGAAATGGCAGTTTTGGTTAGTTTTTGAGGTCACATTTTTCTAAATGCATTTATATATTGAGACACTACCTACTCATTGTATCTTTTCATATCCAACCCTTCCATTTGGTGATTTATCTCATTACTACCCAACTGAGGAGAATCAAATCAGGACAATTAACTGAGAAAGCCTGTGGAAGTCAAACATGGTCCCTCTTTCACTTGGACATTGGTCAGGAGAGTCCAAAGCCATCACAAAATTCAGGTTTCCTTTTTTTACAAGAATTAAGTCAGCTTGCAGTCCAGGAGAAGCTCATTTTTATGAATGAATTTACACTGATGCAAAAGAGCCTGTTTGGAGAAAGGGTCCTGGTGGAATGCAGGATGACCCTGAACCAGCAAAGGGGTCTTGTGGGCAAGAAGGCCAATGGCATCCTGGGGTGGATTAGAAGGGGATAGTTAGTAGATCAAGAGAGGTTGTCCTCCTCCTTCTCCTCTCCTCTGCCCTGGTGAGACCACATCTGGAAGATTGTGTCCTGTTCTGAGACCCTCAGTTCCAGAAGGACACAGACCTACTGTGTTCAATGCAGAGCCACAAAGATAATGAGGGAGTGAGCATCTCCCTGATGGTCTACCTCACTACCCGATCATCTAGACCACAGTGCCTCAGATTGGCTGTGAAGATGCTAGATGTACGAGACTATGTTAAATGCCTTATTGAAGTCAAGATAGACCACATCTACTGCTTTGCCATCATCTATCCACCTGGTTATGCCCTCATAGAAGGCTATCAGACTGGCGAAGCATGACTTCCCCTTGTTGAAGCCATGCTGACTGTCCCTAATGACCTTCCTGTCCTTGATATGCCTGGAGACAGCATCTAGGATAAATTGTTCCATCACTTTTCCTGGGATGGACGTGAGGCTGACTGGTCTATAGTTACCTGGGTCCTCCTTTTTACCTTTTTTGAAGATTGGATTTGCTATCCTCCAGTCCGTAGGCACCTCTCTTGACTTAGAAAATATGATGGAGAGTGACTTAGAAATGACTTCTGCCATCTCCCTTAGCACTCCTGGGTGCATCCCATCAGGGCCCATGGATTTGTGTCCATCCAGTTTGCTCAACTTATCCCTTACCCAGTCCTCATCTTTTCTTTTGAGTAAAGACTGAGGGAGCTGGGTCTCTTGAGCTTGGAAAAAAGGAGACTGAGGGGTGACCTTATTAATCTTTGTAAATATGTGAAGGTTGGGTGCCAGGACGACGAAGCCAGGCTCTGCTCAGTGGCACCCAATGATAGGACAAGGTGCAATGGGTGTGGGCTGAACACAGGAGAGTCTACATCAAGCTGAGAAGTAACCTATTCCCAGTGAGGGTGATAGAACACTGGAAGGAGCTGCCCAGGGGGGTTGTGGAGTCTCCTTCTCTGGAAGCGTTTAAAATCCACTTGGACATGTTCCTGTGTGACTTGGTCTACGTGATCCTGCTGTGGCAGGGGGATTTGACTGGATGATCTTTTGAGGTTCCTTCCAATCCCTGATGTTCTGTGATTCTGTGATTCTGTAATTTGCAAAAAGTTATTGGGATGGGAATACCTTGTATGTAGGTGCATGTCTGACTCTTTCCTTGGGTTTTATCCTTTTTGTCTTACATGAACATCTTTTAAAATTGCTTAAATCCAGGGGTTTTTTTTTTCATCTAAAACTATGAAAACTTCTAAAATTGTGTTTTTGAGCGGCCCTTGCTAGGCTCCAGCTGTAGGAACTGTTATTAAATCAACAACACTAAACCCCACAACCAGAACAGTTTCATCTCTCTGGAACTTGATGCTGCAAAGGTCTTTAGCTTCTTATATGTTTTGTACCCCTTGCATTGCTGTCAATACAAAATACTGTAAAAGGGAAATCTAGAAAGAGTCATCAAACACATATTGTGATGGCTTGTCAGATAAGGACAAGAGAATAAATCTTATGAGAAGAGATTGAAAGAGTTGGGGGTGTTTAGTTAGAGGAAGACGAGACCTCATAGCTTTGTATAACTATCTGAAAGGACATTGTAGAGATGTTGGTGCTGGTCTCTGCTCACAGGTAACTAGTGACAGTACCAGAGGGAAGGGTTTCAAACTTCTACAGGGTAGGGTTAGACTGGACATCAGGAAGAAATTCTTCATGGAGACAATAGTCAGGCACTGGGAAGGGCTGCCCAGGGTGGTGGTTAAGTCCCCATCCCTGAATATGTTTAAAAGTTGCTTAGATGTAGCGTTGGGGGATCTGTTTTAGGGGTGAACTTGTAGAGTGAGGTTGATGGTTGGACTCTATGATGCCAAGAGTCTTTTCCAACCTGAATGATTCTGTGATTCTGTGATAAAGGCCATATAAAAGGACATTATCAAAGTTTGGATTTGGCCAAGTTTGACCCTGGTATATTCCTTTCCCAGCCTTCACCACTGAGTCAACTTGATTCAACAAGTCTTCCCACAACCTGTGGTGGAGCAGGTTCAGGCTGGGGAGAGTGGATGAATTACCCTCACCCTCACCCTTAGGGTTAAAAATAGTTACCTCAAACTCAGTTAACATGCTTAATGTGTTGATATCCTACAGTTGGGTCTGAACTGGGTCTCTGATGCTTTTACAGTTTATAAACCTCTGATTTGAGATCCCAGTAATGATAATCACACACCCACTGTTCTAGAATAAGAATAGTAACCCCACCAGAAAAGAAATACAGTTTTAGCAATAGATATGCATGGGAAGAACATATATATGTGTTTTGCCATCTGTGAATATTAATGAAGCGTAAATCTAACACATTAACTCACATTACAGGACGACATAAACAGGGCAAGTTGTAAAGTTCACCTAAAGGGCAAATGAGACTGGCATCTGCTACTATCTCCAGGTTAAACTCTTGAGCTTTTTGCAAATTCTAGGGGGTTTATTTTTGTGTAACTGAGTTTCTCCTAGTTTCCAGTACCTGAGGATTAGACTTTACTATTTGAAATAATCTTACTTAGCAGACAAGCAGTACGTTTTCCTTCAACCTGTAAAGCCCAAACATTACTGGCATAGTAAATATGTGTGTCTCAGAGCAGGAAGAAAGAGGGAAATGAATACCAGCTAGAATATTTACAATAAGAACTGTTTAAAGAAAAAATGTGTTTGATCTTTGGCAAGTTCCCTGACTTTGAACTGACACTAGACAAATGATTATGGAGAGAAGATTCATGAATAACTACTCCTCCACTTGTGGGCTCTTAGATTTGACTGTGCAGCCAGCATTCCTGACCAGGGAAGATCTTTGCTCCCACATATGTTATGGGGGTCAATTATTTTTGGTATGTTAGGACAGAAAGAAGAGGGAGGGAAACGGGAGGACTTTCAAGCAACACAGCCTCAATTAATTTAAAACACGTAGTAATGGGCTCTAAAATAACAGCATTTTAACCAGTGAGTTCATTAAACATTTTCTCAAATGCATAACCATTATTTTGCTTGGTCAGATGTTTTCTCAGAGGAGAGTTCATTCATTTTAAGTGCCTCAAATATATGATGAATGAACCAATTTGCCTTTTTATTTACGTTTTACCACAGATAATATTTTATTGAGAATACCAACACACAACAGCAGAGTACAGCTTCAATCAGTGCTTAGTTTTCAGTACAAAGCTCTTTTTTTAAGTGTAAAGAAAATAGAATGCCTTAAGTTGTGTCTGTAAATGGGCTACCTAGAGCTCTGATTTATAGATGGTACCATAATTAGGTTTGGAAATTGTTGTAGCATACACCTAAGATTATAAAATAATTATACGTGTGGTAAAACATTACGCTAAAGGATACTCAGGGATATGGGTTATTGGTCTTGAGCAACAGATTTTGCCTGGACTGACTTCACCAGCACAATTCAGACATCTTAACAGTGAGCTTAATGCATAAGGCTGGACATAATAGTGGAAATTTAAAGGAAGGATGGGTTGCTGCAAGATAAATGTGATGTAGCAGCTTGATGCACCTGCTGTAACAGATCTAGACGAGCACATGTGTAACAGCTGAGGAATGACGTACTCCAAACACTGGTTCCTCACATTAAATGTTTTAGAACGACAGGCTGAGGAAGGTGGGTCTCTTGAGCTTGGAGAAAGGGAGACTGAGGGGTGACCTCATTAAAGTTTGTAAATATGTGAAGAATGGGTGTCAAGAGGATGGACCCAGGCTCTGCTGAGTAGCATCTAATGATAGAACAATGGGCAATGGGTGGGACAATGAGCAATGAGCAAGCTGGATGGGACAATGGGTGGAGCAGGGGTTCCACATCAATACGAGAAAGAAAGGGGTTGCCCAGGTTGGTTAAACACCTCCTTCTCTGGAGATGTTTAAAACCTGTCTGGCTTTGTTCCTGTGCAACTTGATCTAGGGGATCCTGCTGTGGCAGGGGAATTGGACTGGATGATCTTTTGAGGTCCCTTCCAATCCCTAATGTTCTGTGATTCTGTGACCCCAAGGCAGCTCATCTAATCCTTCTGCATCTTCATTATATTGTAATTCCCATATAAATATCCACCTTCTCACAGACTCACTATCAAAGTATAATTTCTGAGATTTCAAACATTAGTGAGAGAGTACCAGGCAGGAGTAAAGCAAGAGCAAAGCAATCACATCTTTCTGTTTGCACTGGTAGGTTACCATAAATGCATCAGCAAAAGTGACAGCAGTACTCAAACCATCGCATCAACACCTCATACACTCAGAGATTTACTCTACAAAAACATTCTGTGAGGACTTGCCCTGAAGTTGGAGAACAGGACTATCACCTTATGAATTCCACGACTCCATCACATCCACTACACCTTGTAAGCCAACCCTTCAGTAATACTTACATGTCCCTTAATGCATTTCTCCCTTTATTTCTCCAAGGCAGAAAGGGAACACACTTGCTCCTCAGCAGCCGAGAAGCTCCTCAGCTTGCACAACTTATATCTTCGAGCAGGCATGTGAATACATTGTTTTGAAAGATAAATATTTCCTTTAGTGCTGATCATCGTAAATGGTGATGGAGAATCACTCTAGACAGAACAGAACTAGGTCCTTCCTAGGTTTGAGTGGTGGAGTGCACAGAATCATAGAATAATTAAGGTTGGAAGAGACTTCCAAGATCATGCAGTCCAATCACCAACCTAACCCCACCCTGCCCACTAAACCCTGTTCCCCAGGGCCACATCTACTTGATGTTTGAATACTTTCAGGGATGGTGACTCCCCAGACACTGAGCATCCTTTTCTAACCCCTGAGCATTCTGTCAGAGAAGAAGTTTTTCCTGATGTCCAACCTAAACCTCCTCTGGTGCAACTTGACCCATTTCCTCTCTTTATATCACTAGTGATTTGAGAGAAGTGATCTACCTCCACCTCTCTTAATCTTCTCGGTCCTTAAATAGTGTCATTCTATACAACCGTTTGTCTCACACTGGGTAAATTTCTTGTGGAAAAGAACCTGTTAAGTAACACTAAACAGAACTCAGATTTTCAACCACTGTGTTTTGACAGTGGACACTTAATGATACCTTGCAGCCAGAAGAATGATGATCTTAGAGACAAAGAATAAACACAACACTAAATTAACAGTTCTAGGATTAAGACAGCCTGCCAGGTTTAACCACGACTACAAAATCAAGTGCCTGTGGTGTTCTCCATACTACAGGCATGACATGATGTATAAATGCTGTACAATACCTATTATGCTGTAGATTCATAACAGCTGTCTGTGGCTCGGACTGGACTTAAAAAAATACCAGGGTGGTCAAATAACTTAGATGGAGTCTGAGAGGAACTCAGATAACAAAATAAAGAATGCTGTAATAGATAATGGGGATGTAATTGCCTTTATTACGCAGTAATAAGTTCTGGGAAAAGATAAGATTGTTGCAGAAATATATTGCTCTTTTTTTGCATTTGAGTTTTGAATAAGCTGATTGAGTAAAATCCCTGTTCTCTGGGAAAAATCTCCATGCATTTTGTTGACATCAAGTGCTGGTGAAACCCAGAAATTACGACTTGTGGGGTAATATGAGAATTTTTCTGTATTAATCATGATTTTTGGTATTTCTGCGAATGAATTAGGGCAGCTATGAACTACTGCAGCTATGAACTACTACCCTCATTTATTAATACAAGGTTATGGACCAGGCAAGAGACATCCAGTTGCTTTAATTTACTGATTATTCTGATCTGTCGCTGGTCCTTCCAAGCCTGCAAACCGCCTACCCCCCCCCCACAAATTCCTATACTATTTTCTGCAGCATTTTCATAGAATCATAGAACAACAGACTGGCTCAGGTTGGAAGAGAGCTCAGAGATCATCTAATCCAACCTCCCTGCCATGAGCAAGGAGGCCTCTTGACTAGATCAGATGGCTCAAAGCCTCATGCAACCCGCCCCTGCATATGTCCAGGGAGGGGACATCCGCAACCTCTCTAGGCAACCTATTTCAGAGTCTTGCTACTCTCGTACTGAAGAATTTCTTCCTAAATTCTAATGTAAATCTCTTCTCCTTCAGTTTAAAGCTGTTTTACCCTTGTTCTATCACCGGGCACTCTTGTAAAATGTCCCTCTCCAGCCCCCCTGTAGTTTCCCTTCAAATACTAGAAGGCTGCTATAAGGTCACCCCAAAGCCTTCTCTTCTCTAGGCTGAACAACCCGAGCTCGCTCAGCCTGTCCTCATGGCAGAGGTGCTGCAACCCCTGGGTCATCCTCTGGATCATTCGGAGATATTTAGAGAGTATTCGTCAGCTCAGCTGCTTGAGTGCAATTACTGGCATATTAGAGCAACTGCTGAGATTTTAACTAGCACTACCTTGCTCAAACTGAGAGACACCCACAGTGTCAAAGGTTGTGCAGACAGATGATGTTTGTTACAAAAATAGGCATAAAGAAGGATGGGATTTCCACAGAAATTCATTCTAATGACAATAGGGATCAAGATTCCCCTCCAGATGGTCTGGAGTTTTAAAGTAGAAATTTTTGTTTTCAAAGCACTAATGTGGCCAAGTTACTCTTATTTTCAAGTGAATGTCAAGTGGTAACTCATTGCTCCCTACAATTATCTGAAAGGACATCGCAGAGATGTTGGTGCTGGTCTCTTCTCACAGGTCGTTAGTGACCGAATCAGAGGGAAGGGTTTCAAGCTTAAACAAGAAAAGTTTAGATTGAACATCAGGAAGAGATTCTTCATGGAGAGAGTGGTCAGGCACTGGAATGGGTTGCTCAGGGTGGTGGTTGAGTCCCCATGCCTGGATGAGTTTAAAAGTCACTTAGATGTAGTGTTGAGGGATCTGGTTTAGGGGTGAACTTGCAGAGGAGAGTTGATGGTTGGACTCTGCGATCCCAAGGGTCTTTTTCAACCTGAATGATTCTGTGATTCTGTGAATATCTCTGGCTAACGCAGAGGGGAGCAGGATCAATCTGGGACCTGTGAAGATGGTTGGACTTTGTGATCTTTTAGGTCTTTGACAACATTAATGATTCTATGATTCTAAGAAGCATCGCACCGTAGTGAGCTGGGCAGCTGCACAAGGCATTATTCTTTAAGCTCTCTTCAGATTACAGCTATACTTCAAGTGCTTATATATGTATGTGATGTACACTTTGTGTACGCACAGATATATTTTTACCTGTGTTTGGGTAGCTCTGATAAGTATTTGTTCCCCTTAAGCAAAGATAAAAGTGGATTCTGCAAGGTCTACTTTAATATTATTTTTAACACTTCTACCTTCAGACATCATTTCACTCCCTCTGTACTTAAGCAGAGACTTCTTACTTCTTTATGTTTAATAATTCAGTGTATCATATTTATGTACTTCTTGAAGGCACCTTGAATTGCTTATCAAAAAAAGGGGAAAAAAAATAAAAACCTCAGAGGGGAAAAAAAATTCACGATGTAAAGAAAAAAAATTTCCTTTCAGCTGAGAAGGGCAAGTGAACAGCAGCTTTGTTTGATCAGCATTTACTTTAAGAAAGTTGGCAGACATCAAACCCCTGTTGTAGCGAGCTAATTATACAAGAGCAAGAAGCATCATCCAGGAGGAGAGGGATTGACCAACGTGTGTCGTAGTTGCACCAGTGCCAGAGCCTGAGTGTGAATCACACTGCCCCAAAAGGCTTTTACGAACATAAAACAAAAGAGATGCCAAGTTATTCTTTGGTGGCTACGGAAATAATTGAGGCAGATATCAGAAAAGTGGGTGAAGGCATTCTATAATTATAGAATCACAGAATTGAGTAACATCAGGGATCATATGGGATCTCAAGAGATCATCCAGTCCAATCCCCCTGCCACAGCAGGATCCCCTAGATCCAGTTGCACAGGAACGCGTCCAGGCAGGTTTTAAAGGTCTCCAGAGAAGGAGACTCCACAACCGCTCTGGGCAGCCCCTTCCAGTGCTCTGTCACCCTCATCATGAAGAAGTTCCTCCTCTGATTGATGTGGAACCTCCTATATTACAGCTGACACCCATTGCCCCTTGTTCTATCATTAGATCACAGAATGACAGAATCACAGAACTTTAGGGATTGGAAGAAAGCTAGAAAGATCATCCAGTCCAATCCCCCTGCCACAGCAGGATCACCTAGATCTACATGGCCAGCTGAGTTTTAAACTTCTCCAGAGAAAGAGACGCCACAACCCCCATGGGAAGCCCCTTCCAGTGCTCTGTCACCCTCACTGTGAAGAAATTCCTTCTGATATGGAACCTCCTCTGTTCCAGCTCACACCCACTGCCCCTTTTCCTATCACTAGATGACACTGAGAAGAGCTTGGCCCCATCCTCCAGACACCCACCCTTCACATATTTATAGACATTAAATCACCCCTCAGTCTCCTTTTCTCCAAGTTCAAGACAGAACTCCCTCAGCCTTTCCTCATGCGGGAGGTGCTCCACTCCATCATCTTTGTGGCTCTGCTCTGGACTCTCTCAAGCAGATTTGTGTTCTTCGTCTAAAACTATGTGATTCTCCACAAGTAAAATGTTTTTCGTATGGAGCTGTGCACCAGGATCATGTTTATCTCCTGCAGGCAAACATCACAATCAAGGCTACTAAAAAGATTAATCCTGCAGCAAAAGTAAAACAATCTGCAGCTGATGAGTAGGCAGAGGTCAGCGCAGTCCCGCAGAAGGGTTTAGTGCTGCCTCTTCAGCTCAAGCTGAGTGTGGAGACTAATATATTTACATATAAACAGGGTACCGGCTACATGTAAAGATCACATAAGTAAATTTAATACATTATGCTGCAAATGTCATGCAGGAAATATACCCTCTGATTGATATGCAGAATGTTTGCCAGAGCGGTGACAGCCAAAGTAAGTTCAAAGTCATAGGAAATGTTGTCATCAGCCTACTGTAAAAATGTACAATTACTTGCTATTCTCTTTCTGTTTAAAGGTGACTACTACCATCTTTTTCCCTAGGCTACTTGTTCACTGTAGCTTATTATCATTACAAAGTATTATAATGGATTAGCTCTTACATATTGTGTTCATATTGGGAAGGGCATGTTTCAGACAGCACACTGACAAGGTTTTTGAAAAGGCATTTATTCCCCTCACTAAAAATTATCAGACAGCTTGTTTTCGAGAATAAAAATCTCTAAATTGCATGCTTGCAAATTCCTCTTTCCCAATAATTCATTTAATATAAAGAAATCAGAAAGGAGAAGCGAGCAGTATCTAATTAATATCTCCTAATGCCCAACTAATGTCAAGCATGGCTCCAATTTATAACTGAACTATATTTTTACATTGAAAAATTCAATTACATTTACTGACAGGCTCTGAAATGCCACATTATTTATATTGGCAAACTTTGCAGTCTCCCAGTATATTTATTAACATTCTTTCCGCAGAATAAAGTGTATATACAGTACAGATCACTGCATTCTTCATTTTTTAATCTTTCAAAGTGATATGTACATCTGCTGGAGAAGGATGGAGATGCCTTGTTGCCAGCTCTCCGAAAGACCAAATAGAACCAGCAGTTAATTTGCCCTCCTCCTTTTTCTGATTCTCCAGGCAAAACGGAGTAACCTTGACATTTCTTTTCCTCCTCTCCCTCCCTCCGTCTTTCCCTCTTTCCCTCAGCCCCCTTCTCTCCTGCTCTTTTTCTCGCACACACACCCCCACGCTGCACTCTCTGTGCACACATCAACAATTTTGAGCTGTGAAGAGGTTCAATTGCCACCTTAGTGACTCACTTATAATGCACAAATCATTTACTAGGATAGCTTGAGGACATGACAATGACAGAGAGACATCTGTTGGGTGGATGGGATGAAAAAAAAAAAGGGGAGGGGGGAAACAAGATAAAAAAAAAACCAAGGAGGTTATTCACAGCTGGTACATTAGCCATGCTAGCCACTAGGCCACCACAGTGTCCTAGTCCTACAGCTTCACTCTCTTCTTTTCTGCCTGCTCCCTGCTGTCAGCTGCCAAAAGATATCTGTTCTCACCCTTTGCTGAATGAAAAGGTGCTAATGCATGACTTCAGGATATGTCAGAACATACAGTACTTACAAGTGTTTGTAGATGCAGCCAACCTGACCATGGGGAAAAGAAATGAGTAACCAAAGAGTGATTTTCCTGAAAAAGAATGACTAGAAAAATAGTGAGGGGGCCACTCCTTTCCCTAGCTGTGCCAGGCAGGATAGGTTTCTGTCTCCTTAATGCTCATCTGCATTTCTCGTAGGGCTCTACCTACCCTCCCAAATGCTCAGAAACTGGGCTGAGTTTTCTTTTTACTACCATATCTGTGCTAACTGAACTCAAAAATACATCCCCAAAGCAGGAAGGAACACGGGCTAGAAGACATGCGTTAAAACAAACAGCTGGAGGAACTGCTTTTCCTCCTGATTTAAAGACACAGAAAATAATAGATTGAGGGAGGAGTTTGAATAAATTTTAGTTAAACAAAAACCTAGGCTGTTTGGATAGCCAGTGACAGAGAGCAACAGATACACAAGGTTTGCTCCCACTTGCAAAAGTCCCAGTTTTGCCTGCTGCAGCTCAACAGGCAAAAGGGACTGTCATGTTCACCATGTCATGCTTCTAGAAGCTTCTAGGTAGATTTAGACTTGACATTAGGAAAATAATTTTTCAGGCACTGGAATAGGCTTCCCAGTCACCATCCCTGGATGTGTTTAAAGATCATTTGGATGAGGTGTTGAGGGATCTGGTCTAGATCTGCACTTGTAAGGTAGGGTAGATGGTTGGACTCAATGATTCCAGGGGTCTTTTCCAACTAGAGTCATTCTGTGATTCTCATATTCATTTTTTCTGAGGAAGCTCCTTGTCAAGGTGACATGGGACAATTTTAAAACTCTTTTAAAACTGCATTGCAAGCCTGCAGAGTGATGTATTTAAAAGTCACATAGATCTGGAGCTTGGGGATGTGGTTTTGTGATGGTCTTGGGACAGCAGGATTAACAGTTGGACTTGATGATCTTGAAGGGTTTTTTCCAACCTGGACGACCAGGGGGGTTCTCCTTCTCTGGAGAAGTTTAAAACCTGCCTGGATATGTTCCTGTGTGACTGGATCTAGGGGATCCTGCTGTGGCAGGGGGATTGGACTGGATGATCTTTGGAGGTCCCTTCCCATCCCTGATGCTCTGTGGTTCTGTGATCTGTTTCACTTCATGGACTCCTGTTAGCAAGAAGCCAGTATCTAATCTTGCTGTGGGCAGTCAGCAGCGATGCTTCTCACTGTACGCTCACTTCTAAAGTGCTTCCTCTGGTGCCGCCTCACAAAGTCACTGACTCATTTGGATGGCTGCATGAATTCTGCTATTATTTTTCACTTGAGATGTTATATTTGTCTTCAAGCATCTTATTTCTGCAGTTAACCGCAAAAAAATTAGCATTTACATGAAGATGCTGTTAAATTCTGTCACGGAGAAAATAATGAGAACTATTAGCAGGAAATGCGCACCAATTCTTACTCTTTCAAGACATGATAGAGATCTAAATTAGGCTCTGTAAACTAGAAGCTGAAGTCATTAAACTACAACCCAAACCCAGCGAAACAGTTGCTCCTGACTGCTGTTCAGGCTGCAGGCACCATCCAGGAAGAAGTTATTAGTCTACATGCAGTTTGCATGGTTGTGTTGAAGTAAACAGGTAGTTTTTCTGTAGCACCACAGACATCACCCATTAACAGAGGAAGATTTACTTTGAGCCTTAAATTCATGATCTCTATAACTGGCCTTGAAATTACAGAATCATTCACGCTGGGAAAGACCCCTGGGATCATCGAGTCCAACCATTAACCCTGCTCTACAAGTTCACCCCTCAATCAGATCCCCCCAACACCACATCTAAGCAACTTTTAAACTCACCCAGGGATGGGGACTCAACCACCACCCTGGGCAGCCCATCCCTGACCACTCTCTCCAGGAAGAATTTCTTCCTGATGGCCAGTCTAACCCTCCCCTGGTGGAGTTGGAAGCCCTTCCCTCTAGTTCTGTCACTAATGACTTGTGAGCAGAGCCAGCACCAGCATCTCTGCAGGGTCCTTTCAGATAGTTGCAGAGAACAATGAGGTCTCCCGTCTTCCTCCATCTAAACAGCCCCAACTCTCTTTATCTCTCCCCATCAGACTGATTCTCCAGACCCTTCCCCAGCTTTGTTGCCCTCCTCCACCCTCGCTCCAGCACCTCAATGTCTCCCTTGGACTGAGGTGCCCAAAACTGGACCCAGTCCTCAAGGTGCAGCCTCATCAGTGCTGAATGCAGGGGGACAGTCACCTCCCTACTCCTGCTGGACACCCAGTTTCTAATCCAGGCCAGGATGCCACTGGCTTTTTTGGCTACTTGGGCACCCTGCTGGCTCAGGCTAACCCTCCCTCCTCCTGCTGTTATTGTTGGTGAACTGGCTGGCAATAAATCAAGAACTTTAGTATTTACTCAATAAGGTATTGAGCTGGTGCCACTCACGTTCAGGATAAAAAGCTTGTGAGTCTCAGAGCAGTTACATGATTTCTCCTAACTAGAAAAAATCCAGCATGGGATCATAGAGTAATGACTCTACGATTGGAAGGGACCTCGAAAGATGTAGAATATGATCACAGACTCACAGAACATGAGGGACTGGAAGGGACCATCCAGTCCAATCCCTCCACAGCCTTCTTCAATGTCTCTAGACACAACACTGGAAATGTACAAAAGGAATAAGCCCGTGTTTATCGTACGAGCTCTCACACTACTGCTGGAGTGTCTGCAATCTAACACGTGGATTTCCTACAAGATGAAGCAGGCGGTGCCGTAGAATTCGTCTCTATTGGGGTAGCCTTTGGTTTTAATGAACATCTACAACACTGTGAAGCTTTATTCTTTGCTATTGTAGCTTTAAGCTGCAAATCCTTGGTACAAAGTCCTTGGTCCTACAGTATTTCACAGGCTGTTAATCATTTTGAGGAGAGGAAAGGCAGATCTTTGGAGAGAATTTTGGGTTTGAGACTGAAAAGCAACCCACCAGCAAAGCAAAGCATCAGTACCTGTGCTTCACAAAGGCTACAGATGCTGCTTGTGATGACACCAGATTCCCTAGCTTCACTGGAAGAATACATCCAGCTCTGTGTGTCACTTCTGAGTCGTTCTCAGTGCTGCCCCTCATGGGCTGGACTTCATTCACTCTAGTTTAGGCAAGACAGTAGATGTAGTCTTATTCTTCTATGTCTCATTGGCAGCAGGCACAATGAGTAGACCGCTGCATCCTGTGTGACTTGGTCTAGGGGATCCTGCTCTGGCAGGGGGATGGGACTGGATGATCTTTCGAGGTCCCTTCCGATCCCTAGCGATTCTATGAGTCTATGTATTATTCGTGCAGACGCCGCACAGCAACATTGGAGCATCAAAAACAGGAGGACACTGCCTTAGCAACAAATATCAACGTTTAAATTATGCCCATAACTCACAGTATTGCTCTGCACCCGGAATTTGTCCTCATATCCCCTCTTCCAGACCTATGTTAGATCAGGAGCACCTGAACAAACCACAGACACCAACCTCCTCTCATTATGTCTCACCCCACTTGCACAGTGTCAATGAAGGTGACTCATTCTTCTCAATCAACCCTTTTGGCTCATTGCTAGTCTTCCAGTGCCTGCTAGTCCCGTTAATGGCCCTTTGTGTCCTCTGCACGACTCTTCTGCACAGAGCAAGCACATCGTGAGCAGAGTTCAGAGTTATGTTGAGCTAGAAATCTGCCAGAGCCTTGTAAGAAAGACAAAATTCACATTAGTCATTTTAGCAATGGGGTGGCCATTTGCCATAGCAGCATCCCCTGAGGGAATTCATCCCCTTATGCCATGGGTACACTCTTACTGCTGCTTGAGTAAAGGAGACAGACCTAAATCCCTACAGACAGGAATAAAGACAAGTTTGCTTCTCCAAATGAAACAAAACCTTCGACATCATCGTGCTACATGAAAAACCCCAACTACAGACTGAATTCTAAAACGCCACGTTACTCTATGAAGTGAACCTGGTACCTCCTCAATGCCTAAGAACATTGGAACTCATAAATGTGCTAGAGATCACTCAGGATGTCCACAGACTCCAGAACCCCTTCTTCCCCCTTGGCACCCGAATTTTAGGCAAATGGAGTCATACAGCAGAAATATCAGAGTTAATGAGACTAGATGCGATAAAATAGTTCAAATAATTCCAATTTCTCATTCTAGGTGCTGGAATGGACACACTGTCCCTTCATTTCTTGCGCAACAGATGGAGTTCTAGTAGTCAGTCTGGAAAATATCAGTGCCTACCCGGGACCACTCTGTCCCACACACCTTTCACCTCTTGCAAAGGCTGCGAGGGCAGAGTTCAACTGCTGAGCTGCTACTTGTCTCTCTCCTTTCACGTATTCACAGCACATTGTTAACCTTTGCGCTGCTTCGCTAGTGCTTGTTCAGCTTCCAGACTCTAGGAGGATGCTGCATACAAAACACTCCGAGACCTTTGCTCTGCCCTTCCAGGCTGACACTACAAATACAGACAAAGGGGTGGGTTTGCACTTCTCTGTATGAAGCTACACAACACAAACTTGCCCTTCGACAGGTTATTCAGGCAGCTAGAATTCTACTGAGTACGTGACCAAGCACACAGAAGCCTTGTTGAGATGAGCCTCCACCTCACACACACGCAAGGATGCTGCAGGAGGTGTCCTTCCTCTGCCTGATCTATGAGCCGTGCTGGAAGCAGCTCCTCTTGTACAGCACAGAGTCACAGAGCATCAGGGATGGGAAGGGACCTCCAAAGACCATCCAGTCCAATCCCCCTGCCACAGCAGGACCCCCTAGACCAAGTCACACAGGAACACATCCAGACGGGTTCTAGGAACGTTAGTGCTTAGGTGGGCAACCCATACTACATCATTGACAAACCCAACTGCATCAAGCAATTCCAAAGCCTCGGTGGCTACCATGTGTAAAAGGACCCGAAGGAATCAGCCCACTTCAGCACAATTACTTTTGCAAGGTCAGGGTAACGGTGCGATCAGTCCACGACACAATTACACGTCCAGACAACAGTACCAGTGCAGGCTATTTATAAGACAGAACAAAATCACTTTCCCTTCCACTCTGAGATGCATTTCCTAGTTCTTTGGCCCTGACATATTAGGCTCTTCCCCCGCTTCATGCAGACTCCAACAGCACTAGAGGCGCCGTGACTTTCACAATGCTGATGTAGGTGCTGGCACAGCCACTTCAGTCCCTTTTGCTTCTCTCTAGGGATAAATCCACGGGCCTGTGTGGGGGTCTCCCCAGCAAGTACACCCCTAGCTGTCCTTTCATTCCTGTCCTCTGAAAACAGGGAACCACCAGGTTTTCAACAAGATACTGGCAATGTCCAGATGCTGCTGACAGGTGAAGCCTTGCGCAGGTAACCTAGTCAGGGTCTGTTTATCATGAAGCAGCTCCTTCTCAAACTGATATGGAATTATGTCTTTTGGGTTCAACCTGGAGCTCTTCAGCTTCCTCAAACTGGGGAGTAAGAAATAAAGATGCTCTATCCGTTGTGCTTCTCCTTAGGAAGCTGAACAGACTTCCACCCTCTTTCGTTGTGGTGTGGTGCCAGTGACTGTTGGGGACAGGGTTCTGGGGAGCATCTCTTTACTTTTGTCATTAAGAAAACGTCAGAGGTGGAGATCATTACCACAACTACACTAAAACACCTCTTTAATACAGAGAACAAAACAGAGCTACGGGGATGTGTTGTTTTAGAACAAGTTGGTTCTAGGCTGAGGCTTTATCTGGCAAGCTTCAGCCTCAAGTTCCTTTTTACAGCCTGGTGATAAACCACTGAGAATGGAATTGCTGACATAACCTTGGCTATGGCAGCTCTAACTTTTACAACAGCCTGTAAAATCTACCATTGTAACTAAATTCCCTGCTTATTTCTTTACGTTATAAGATGTGACTGCTGGTTATGACTGAGAGAGGGGAAACCTTGGAAGCAGACTGTGCCAACAAGGCACAATAGATGGTCTTCAGAGTGTTACTCGCAACACTCAGCATGTTAAGTGGTCTTAATACTTGTCTCTAAACACAGGTGTGTCTACTCCTCCTCATAACACTTTTCCATGAAGCCCCTTAGATCCTTATGTTGCTATTTTATCAGACACCACCGAGTCGGTCAACCTGCAGGAGCACGCATGAGGATAGGAAGGTCCAGCCCTGAACACAGACTCGCACGTTATTGGCTCTCACTTTATCTAAACAGTTCTTTTCCAAGTACATCCATCATTCCTAGGGGATCCTGCTGGGGCAGGGGGATTGGACTGGATGATCTCCTGAGGTCCCTTCCAATCCCTGGTGTTCTGTGATCTGTAGTTTTTTCACACCACTCAAGTGCACCGAGCACTTTGTTCAACTGTCATTTGTGCAGGTCTAAGGCAGGAAGAGCATGAAGGGGTTTAATGAGTCTCCCTACTCCACGTGAGGGACAAAGACACGCGCAGCATCCACTGAGGTTTTGCTTTGAACTGTAGAAGTACAGAAGACAACGCATCACGGAAAAAAGCACTGTCTAGTTTAAATGTATCTGTAGCTTAGAAACTTCCCTCTTTTCACCTGCTTTATCAAATTAAAATTTTTTTAATCAATGAGGAGAGATGGAGAGAGCTGGGGCTGTTTAGTTGGAGGAATAGGAGGCTGAGAGACACCTCATCGCTCTCTACAGCTCTCTGAAAGGACCCTGCAGAGATGCTGGTGCTGGCTCTGCTCACAGGTCATTAGTGACAGAAGCAGAGGGAAGGGCTTCCAGCTCCACCAGGGGAGGGTCAGACTGGACATGAGGAAGAAATTCTTCCTGGAGAGACTGGTCGGGAACTGGACTGGGCTGCCCAGGGTGGAGGTTGAGTCCTCATCCCTGGGTGAGTTTAAAAGTCGCTTAGATGTGGTGCTGGGGGATGTTGTTTAGGGGTGACCTTGTAGAGTGGGGTTGATGGTTGGACTCGATGATCCCAGGGGTCTTTCCTGACCTGCATGATTCTGTGACTCTAACACATTTTATACTACTTATTATTCTCCTGACAGTTACAGGCTTCTCACTTCAGAAGCCCTCACAAACTCATTCTGGCACAGAAGATAATGAAGACAGAATCATAAAATAGATGTATTTACTACCTCACATTTCTTCTACACGGGAGAAACTGCCTCTGTGGGCTATATTAGGATGTTCTGAATAGCTGCAGTGCATATTTCATAGCTATAGACACAGTACAAAAAGGAAACCTCACGACAAAGCCTGTCAGTGCAGGAGCTGATTTCACCTAGCAGAAAGTTGTAGTAGTTGGGTGCTGGTGCAGTAGGAGAGACTGAAATAATTTACGTGCACACAGGCTTTTGCGTCAGCGTGGCCATCACACAGGGGAGACGGCGAAGGAAAACCATTAGACCTTTTCGGGTCAACAGTCACCTGAGTGTGAGCCCATACCCGCGTCTCAGAGGCGCTGGCAACGCTGACATTGAACAAGTCCACACACCTGAAGCTTGCAGCAGGGGTGGATGCTGCCAAACACTGCAGTTCTTGCACACATCAGCCCTCTCTGGTCTGGTGGCCCCAAAGATGCTCTGTTAGTCTTCACAAGGATTTCATCACAGAATCACACTCTGGTTGGAAAAGACCCCTGGGATCAAGTCCAACCATCTACCCTGCCGTACAAGTTCACCCTTAAACTACATCCCTCAACACCTTGTCCAAACGGTCTTTAAACACATCCAGGGGTGATGACTCAACCCTCTCCCCAGGCAGCCCATTCCAGGGCTCTGTCACCCTCACCGTGAAGAAGGTCCTCCTCACATTCATGTGGAACCTCCTCTGTTCCAGCTCACACCCACTGCCCCTTGTCCTATCACTGGGTGCCCCTGAGCAGAGCCTGGC
>JAOXOE010027321.1:0-18714 GCA_028565055.1 Phoeniculus purpureus
TCTCCAAGCTAAAGAGACCCAGCTCCCTCAGCCTTTCCTCATAAGGGAGGTGCTCCACTTCCTTCATCATCTTTGTGACACTGGACTCCCTCCAGGAGCTCCAGGTCTTTCTTGAACTGAGGGGCCCAGAACTGGAAACAATACTGCAGGTGTGGTCTCACCAGGGCAGAGTAGAGGGGGAGAAGAATCTCTCTCAATCTGCTAACCACCCCCCTTCTGATCCACCCCAGGATGCTGTTGGCCCACTTGGCCACAAGGGCACACTGCTGGCTCATGGTCATCCTGCTGTCCACCAGGACCCCCAGGTTCCTTTCTCATACACTGCTCTCCAACAGGTCAGTCCCCAGCCTATACTGGTATCTGGGGTTGTTCTTACCCAGATGCAAGACTCTGCACTTACCCTTGTTATATTTCATTACATTTCTTTCACTACCTTACACACACCTCAAAAAGAAAGCCTATCCACATCCTTAAGCATCTTGCTCACCTTCACTAAACTCAAGATATATAAAGCTGGTGATTCTGCCTCTCTGCTCTGGTGAGACATCACCTGGACTACTGCAGCCAGCTTTGGAGTCCTCAGCACAAGGGTACAAACCTGTTGGAACAGATTCAGGGGAGGGCCACCAAAATGATCAGAGGGATGGAGCACCTCTGATATGAGGACAAGGAGAGTTGGGGTTGTACAGCCTCGAGAAGGGTTCAGGGAGACTCTACTGTGGCCATTCAGTACTTAAAGGGGGGCCTACAAGACAATGGGGATAGACTTTTTAGAAGGGCCTGTAGTGACAGGATGAGGGTTAATAGTTTTAAACTAAAAGAGGGTAAGTTTGGACTAGATATAAGGAAGAAATTGTTTAAAATGAGGTGGTGAAATACAGCCATAGGTTGCCCAGAATGGTAGTAGATGTCCCATTCCTGGAAAAACTCAAGGTCAGGTTCCATGAGGCTCTGGGCAACCTGCTCTAGTTAAAGATGTCCCTGCTCACAGCAGGGTGGGGTTGCACTAGATGACTTCTGAAGGTCCCTGTCAACCCAAGGCATTCTATATCTTCTATTCAACACACGTGAACACATATATAACCCCATCCTGGCCTTCAAATCCCCATGGCATGCAGACATGAATCTCCCCAGTTACACAATCCTGAGTAGTCCCACCCAGCACAACCCCTGCGATATCTGATGGCTTTCTGAGTATTGCAGAGGTAAATGGACAACTACCTTAGAGGCATTTCTAGCACATTTCTAGCTTTCATGACAATGTGGCAATCTTGGAAGCAGACAATGAATGTTCCAATGCCAGACAGCAAATAAAAAGAATCCAAAATGTATTGTTTTAGGTTGTTGGTGATGATAGTTTCATCTTGTAATTTTAAAGGCAATCTCATTTTGGAAGGGAGGCTTGGCACATGATTTTGTTATGTTTAGGCTGGCAGCACTGTTTGCAATAAGCAAACTAAATACTTACATGTTCAGGGACCAGCTTGTTACGGATATGTTTATGCAACATATTTTTCTGGTAGTCATAAGCTCATGCTGGCCCATCATACACCATGTAGTCACACCCTGTAATTCCCTGAGGAAACAGGTATTTGCTTCACTATCTTTGCTTGCTAATGCAGAGTCTGTGCTTTGCTCTGAACACGCTTGATATTAAAACATCACTCTTCCTCCAAACCACTTGCTGCTAGGGCCATCCCTTTCCTGCCTCACGTGACTTCGGGTTCATAGGAAGCTGAATCAATGACATTTTAAAACAAAAAGTACACTTTGTTTTTCCAGTAGATTCTTTCCTCTGTCAATAGGTTGTTAGGACTAAAGAACTCACACCTTAACTCTCAGTGCAATCACCTTTAGTTTGCTAGACTCACAATGCAACCTATAGCCTGCTTACCTTCTTAGTCCTCTAAACAAGATCTTTCCTATTTTGGAGTCTGTTATGTCTTTGGTTATACTGGGCATCCTAGGCACAAGCAGTGAATGCTTCCTGCACTGATGGCAGTTCCTTCCCTTTTTTTGTAGCCTCAGCTTTAATATCATGGAGCAATGAGGGAAATTTTGCATAACCTGACATAATATGACTATGTCAGCAGAACTTCACAGCCTAGACATAGCATCAGAGCATTACTCAATGCTCATGCAGAAATATCAACTTGCCCTGGGGATATTCAGACTGTGTACCTTTATCTCATATTTTTTTTAATGTTATGTACTTATTTAATTCAAGGTCTAATTCAATCCCACTAATGTTGGCTTTATCAGGTATTTCACCCACTATTTTTCTTTTTAAAACACATAGTCTACATTTGTGCCTTACGTAAAAGATAGTTGTGCTCTGCTAAAGCTGTGGTAACATGTTGGTCAAAACTAAGGAGATTTTATGTGGGGATGCAAAAAAGGAGTACTAGTAAATAGCACAGTTAACGTCAAAATCTCCATTAAAACAAAAAATAAACCCTCTAAGACTGAAGTGAAGACCTCATAAAGAAAATCCAGATTCACTCTAGACAGAAAAGGACAAAAAGGAAGGAGACACAGTAAAGATTTCACATGGTTTAAAAAGTGACTAACTGCTACCCCAACCATATCTGTCTTAGAAACAGAAAAAGTCTCCTCCTTTATTGGAAGCTGAAACTCAGTTATTAGAGAACTCCAAACAGTGATGGAAGAATTTCTCATTGTTTCAGGGGTGGGGGCCCAAATTAAGTCAGCAAAAGGTATACTCTCAATACTAGAGAGGAAAATTTCACTGTGCTCTTCACACAGGAACAGGTATTCTCCAAAGCAGGAAAAGGATGAAACACCCAAAAGAAAAAAAAACAGGAGAAGAAGCAGATGTTTAAAAAGTAAAACTGGAATTTCTGTGATACATGTGATTGCTAAAAATCTCAGTGCAGAGGAGACAGGATGCCTGAGGAGGGAAAGTAAGCATAGGGGTTAGAATCAAATCCTGCAGAGTGGCAGGGCTGGCAAAGGAGCTGAACTGACACTTCTAGAAAAGGGAACACAATCAGTAGATGCAGAGCTGAAACACAGTTGCTTTTTACAAAGAGAATATTTAATGGATAAGAGCAGCTGGATAAAATGCTGCTGCCAAGAGGTCACTATCAGTTCACGTAGCTTATTGCAAACACTGCATGCCCTTCCTCAGAATAAAAGCAACAGAGAGATTGAAAGTGAATAATGCAACCAGGTGAGAAAGGAAATACAACTTTGGTTGGTAAATTCTGCAGATATATCTGCAAAGATCAGCTGAGGAGCTGGATGGAAGCATCAGTAAAGAGCATTCGTAAAACAAAACTAAAAAACGGAGGGCATCTGGGAGCTGCTGTTTGAAAGCAGCAGCAAAAGAAAAGGAATAAAAAGCTACCTGGAGTCCCTCTAGAACTCCCTATATATATAAGCCACCAGATCTCATGAAAACCAAAGCAGCCTTCGTTCTACTTGCTGCTTTTACACACACACACATACACATACACACACACCCTTTTTAAGTCTCCTTGCTCTCTTCCAAACAAACCAGCCAAAGAAAAGCTGTTCAATTTCTAAAGAGTCATTAGCCAATACTACCATTACCCTGTTCCCAATGCAGGGTGATGCAGACAAAGCAAAATCACTGGGACCATCAGTGTAGGATCACAGGATGCTACTCTACAGCAGATATGAGGACAACAAGGCACACAAGGCTATAACATGTGCATTCAGAGAATCAGGGTGGGAGACATTTGTTAACCACTACTTTAGCCTGTGCAAATACCAATGTTAGCCATGGTCTCAGAAATATTATCCTAACACCCATCCCAGACTTTGAATGCTCCACCTCTTGTCCAAACACAAGTAGCCCTTCTCCCTTCCCCAGCAAGATTCAACTCCTCAAACCTTTGGCTTTTCATGTGTTTTTATAAACACACAGTCTCTCCTCCACCACCGCTCCTCCCATTTCATAATAAATGTGTGTAGCAGCAGGACTTCATTTGGAGATTAACTGAAATGCAATTTCAAATGAGACACATCTTTAAAACACTTCTCAGATCTGATTGCTGAGCCCCTGGCAAGCAGCACAGTTGTCCAAGGCTCTGCTATCAGGTCACAAATTATCTAACCAAGAGCACTGGAACCAGGAAAAGTCAAAGAAAATTTCTAATAAATAAATAATGTGAAAATAAAAGGTTGTTTTCCCCTACCACTAAATTGTCATAGTAGTAGCTACAGAACAACATTATAGTGGAGCTTTCTAAGGGGACAGAAGTGAAATTATGTTACAGATCCAAATGTTTCTGAGTTGTTAGTTCTGTTCCAGTTCAGATCAGTATTCTGCAACACGTAACTTCTGAGCAGTAGTGCAAATACCAGACCAGTTCTCACAAAAACCAGCATCCTCATTTGAAATCCTGATACTGTAAGGATAAATGGAAAACTAACAGAAAGCTAAATGCAAACTTGCATTTTCTTATCCCTAGTTTTGATACTTTAGAATATTTTTAAAAGCTTTTTGTGCAAACAGCTAGAATGGCACAATTTCCTTTATGTACCAAATGCAGTTGCCAAGACAGAGACTATAATCACACCAGCTTGTTGCAATCTGTCCCGGAGGGATTGTATTTAGAAAGAAGGCCAAAGTCCACTTTCATCTGGCTGCAGAGACCATACCTGTTGAGAAGTGTTATCTTCCATTCAATTTAATATCTAACTATATTAATTTTCAATATATAAATTCAGAAATAATTTCAGTAGAGTTTTACAGAAATATTCTATCTCAATCAGTTTGAAATGATACCTTCAGGTTTCAGCGTTTTGCATGTACATTAGCTTAAAAACAACTGTCATTTTAACCCAAAATCTTAAACTTCCACATTTTAAAGCACTGATAAATTTTCTGGGCAAAAAAACCCCAACAAACCAGCACTGAAGTCTTCACACAGAATTACCACTTGGAATTAACATTTCTGACCACCCACTGCAAACTAAGCTAAGGGTCTACTCTAAAGAAAATCCAAACCAATCACTAATTAGTAAGAGAACATGGATTTTCAACTTCCATAAACTCAGACAGATCTTTTTAGTCTCTAACCCATCACAGTTTCCAGTCATAAAGCAGAGTTCACAAAGCAAACAGTACTACTGGACAGGTCTGTTGTTTTCATTCCTTTCAGCTATCTCCTTCTCAGTGTTAATTTTTAATTTGAATGACAGCAGTTCAGAACAACCTCAAAGCCTGCACGACTCAGTCAAGGAAGTCACTAAAATACAAATGTACAGAAGTAGTGTTGCTTGCAGTAAATGGAACTGTGCGTTTAAGGAACTTATTTACATAATAGATGAGAGGCTTTGGAGGCATTAAAAAAATAGGTCATTTGTTATCTCCGGGTTTGGAGGGGTCTTGGTTGGGTTTTTTTGCTTTTAAGAATTTGAACGTCTCTCTCGGGGATTTCTGAAGGTGCAATACCAAACAAGGTCAAAAGATGGAAGCATTGAAAAGCATTTTACCCTCAGCCTCGCTCAGCCTTTTCCTGTACTGGGCCACACTTGTTCAACAGATTTTCTTTTCGCTGCTAAAACTCAAACCGCAAAAACTGTTCTGATTAAGCATTTCCCAAATTTATGTCCATTTTGAGATCTTCTTTATGTGTGATACAAATGTGGACTGGCAAAAAAAGAAGTACTAGAAAAGGGAGCAACTATCCTTACTGGAATACCAGCCAGCTCTCAAAACACTGGAACTACCAGGTGTGTTACCGTACACGTACAGTTAAGGTCATTAATTATTTTCCTTACCTCATATGTCTCCAGCGGTCCAATCACAATGATATATAACTGCCATGTCAATGGTCCAAACAGAATGATATCCAATTGTAGTGTTGCTGCAAATGCAGAAAGTCCCTGCCAAAGAAATTGACAATGTAGATTAGGGCACACAAAGTGAAAAACCATTAAATCACCAAAAATGAGAGCAGGAGGAATGAAATGATAATAAATATATTAAGTTGGCGTCCACTTTTCAAGCCTGCACCTCTCACATCAGCAAAAAGAGAGCTAAGGTTCACATTTTCTATCACATTCCACAGAAGAAACATATGCAGGTCATCAGCAGACAAATTGAACAAGAAGTTTGTTTGTGCTTTGTATATATCTGTCTTTCATTCTGTGAAATTTCCTGAGCTTTGATCAGAAAACTCAGTTTATTGTTTTCCAAAATTACATGCTCAACAAATTCCAAGGGCAAATAGTTAAATGGTGTGGCTAAGAAATATCTTTCCAAGAAACTACTGAGCTTGATCAAAAAAGTACCGATGGTAGTTCTACAGTCTCCTGAAGCATGAGATTAGAGATATGGTGCTTTCACATCTAGCCTTAAAACAGCTCATGACAAGCCTAACTCCCAAGATTATGTACTTTCTTTTCTTAATTTAGTAATCTCATCAGCAGTTATTTGGACAGTATCTTGTTTTATCTTTCACTTGTTTCACTGCTATACTTCAGCAGCACAGTCTTATAAAGAGACAAACTTACAACACCATTAGTCAATCTTCAAAAGCTTGTATCTGCCCTAGACAACCCCAGTCCAAATACACAGACAGGAGAAGATAGACTTAAAATTACCAAAATCCTGCACAGTATCTCTTCTTCACTTTTACTATAGGAAAGGAAATCATTAACTGTGAAGCTAACATAAATGTAGATGTAGATGGTCAAAATTCTCAGGAGCACACAGCCCCTCACCTTTTTCACCTTTTTACACAGGTGGACAAGGTTTCAACCTTCAAAGTCCTTTGGCAAGTATTTCTGCAATTATTCAAACAGTCAGAGTTTAAACTCAAGTATTTTCAAGAGGACATAAATTATCTCAGGTGACCTGAGCCAACCAAAACTGCATTAGAAGGAGAGGATACAGCCTGAAAAACACACCTGCGATGATGCTTCCGAAAAGGATGATGAGGGCATAGGAGACACTTCCAGACGCAGCAATATGTGCTATAAATAACAATCAGCCATCCCCCAAGCAAATGTATCTCCTTAGACTTGTTAGACTAGTTACATTACAGCAGTTGACGATAAGAAGATAACTCTGCACTATTAAATGTAGTTTCCGCCTATTACAAGGACATAATCTCCACTCCAACCATTTGCTATGCTGCATCTGAACAGGTTTGGGGTTTTTTTACTGTCTTCCCACTAGTCTACTGCCTCTCAGTGTTTTGCTCTATATCAGTGCATTTCTGGTCACTGATGTCTCAAGAACAGCTCGCTTCTTCCTCCACCTAAATCCCTTAATTGTCATTGTATCATAATGCCAAATTCTTGTATCACACATCCCTTCTTAAGAGAGACAATACTGTCTTCAAAATTATAGAATGTAGTTCAGGATGTGTTTGCATGACAGTACCACTCTTAGGAATCTGAAGAAAAATTACATAGAAAGCTCCCAGGCCAACTTCTGACTATCCTCCACACACAGCTTTCCAGGAACATTATCAGGGTTTATTGTAGGGATTGAAATACCTGTTCTACTGCAAATCCTGTGCTAACTTCTGCAGTCATGGCAGATGCCAGTGAAAAAACTAACATAGGTGAAAGAAATCATAGGAATTAAAAAACACAAATTCACATATCTGCATGAAAACAAAACTTGACATAAATGCACACATTAATTCCAAACTAGAAGCTTATCTTACCTAAGGACTGATTTCAAGTATTTTTAATGTACTAATAAATTTCATCGTTTCCTTTTCACTTAATTAAACATGTTCTACAAGTATTGAATTAAAACATGGAACACTTTTACATCAAAGTGGCAGAGGTGCGGCTAGCCCCAAAAATATCCTATACATTCTGCTGAAACAACTTTGATCTGTAGCTGTGGCCAGCTCTCTCAACGAGCAGCCAAAGCTTCACATCTTACAGATCCCTAATATATCAAAGCACTTTCAAAGCCTACAGGCCAGATCTACCTGGATTCCATTAGATACTGACACACTTGCCAAGAATATATTCCCAGAAGACGTAAAAATACTGAATTTATCCAAACTGAAATAGTCTTTTGATGGAAAACTAAAGGCATGTGAGTGCAAACAGCAGAGTAATTCATTCTGATGACAGTTTTCTAACAAGTTATAGATTCATAGAATAGTTTGGGTTCAAAGGGACCCTAAAAACCATATAGATCAAACCTCCCCGCCATGGAGAAGAATGTTTCCCACTAGTCCAGGTTGCTCAAAGCCCCATCCAACCTGTCTTTGAAAACTACTGGAGAGGGGGCATCCACAGCTTCTCTGGGCAACCTGTTCCAGTGCCTCACCACCTTCATTGTGAGGAGTTTCTTCCTAATACCTACTCTAAAACGTCCCTCTTTCAGTTTAAAATCATTATCCCTCATGTTATGGTTACACTCCTTGATGAAGAGTCCCTCCTCATCTTTCTTGTAGGCCCCCTTAGGTACCGGAAGGCCACTCGAGTGTCTCTCCAGAGCCTCCTCTCCTACAGACTGAACAATCTCAACTCTCTCAGCCTGTCCTTATCAAAGAGATATTCCAGCCCTCTCATCATCTTTGTGGGCCTCCTTCAAACTCATTTGAGCAGGTCCAATCAATCAATACTCGGTTCAACGTGGCATCAATTATTATGTGCCTCTTACATAAGCATATTATCACTTTTGTAGTTCCTGTTTAGCTTAAACTGACTAAATGACTATTGAAGAATAATCCTGTTCACCTCCCTGCCTGGGTTCAGACACTTTCCCTGTTACTACATTCGGGCTGGCACTATTGTTTGTACTCCTCACAGTGATTAAAACTAGTGTAGCAAAAGAAAAACTAACCAGTTCACTTCCCTGCAGTAACTCATTGCACGGACGCAGGGATATGAGTGACAGAAGGGAAATGGTGGGGAAAAGTTGGAGAGTAAAGTGGGAGAAGGAAAGCCAGCCCACTCCTTTCAACAGCAGCCCATACCTCTGCCAGATTACATACCAGCGTAATGACAGCCAAAACCACTTTGAAGAAAGGAGGGAAGCCACTTTCAGGCAGATTTTTTTCTTCAGAATTTCTATCATAGAGCATTTGTTTACTAAAGGGAAAGTATTCAATTATTACACTTACGGAAAAAAACAACACATCAAAATATCTCCCAGTTATGTCAGAGTAGGAGATCTGACAGAGTTTAATGAACTGAAAAGTCTGAAAACTTAAGACAAGTAAAGACCATAAAAAATTATTTGACAGATGACTTTCCTAATGGCCTCTAACCCATTTACCAATATACTTGAACCTTCTGAGAATACGTATTTCACACTGAGAGTAAACGCTGGCATACCCTTCATTAAAAATACAGTTGCTGAATGCTTATTTTGCTTGTTATACTGCAACACAGGAGCAGAATTGTTTGAACTTCTATTGTGTTTATTCTACACTCCATATTCTGTGAAGTGATTTTTCAAAGCTTTTTTGTGTTGACTCTTATTTTTTCCTTTGCCTTCTAAATAATAAAATAATCCAGATGGCTATTTTTTTAGATTCTGGCATTCACTACTTGTCTCTACTTCAAGAAATAGAATAATGAATAAATAGTGAGATAGATAAGTTTATAAATGCATAGATAGATAAATACATAAATAAATAAAAGCATGGCAGATTTGCATTTGGTTTCTCCTTAAAACAAGATTATTCTGAAACAAGCCTGTGTTTAGTTTCCATTTCTTAAAAATAAAGAAAAGGAGGTGGCAGAGGGGTGGTAGGAAGTCAACATAGCTCTTGGACAAGTGAATACACCTTAGGGACACACGAGGGTGTGTAATTACACAGAATTACTGAGGCTGGAAAAGATCTGTAAGATCATAAAGTCCAGCCTATGATCTAACATCACCACAATCACCCAGACCAAGGCACTAAGTGCAACATCCAGTCTTTCCTTAAATACTCGCAGGAGTGGGGACTCTACCACCTCCCTGGGCATCCATTCCAGTGTCTGACCACCCTTTCACTGAGGAAGTGCTTCCTAACATCCAACCTAAACGTCTGCTAGTGCAGCTTCAGGCCCTGCCCTCTTGTCCTATCACTAGATGTCTGGGACAAGAGCCCTACTCCCACCTGAAAAATTATCTTCAAGTAGTTACAGAGGGTGATAAGGTCCCCCCTGAGGCTCCCTCAGCCTCTCTTCATAAGACTTTCCCTTTAGCCCTTTCACCAGTCTCGTTACTCTCCTCTGGACCCGTTTCAGCACCTCAACATTTTTTTGAAGCAAGAATTTAATACATTTTAAAGCAAGAATTAAATTAATGAATTACTTGACTATTTAACTACTTGGAATCCTTTGGGGTACAGGATACATTCTTCTGCATCCATAAATTAAATTAAATTGGAAGGTCTGTTTGTCTTGGTTTAAATAACACAATTTATCTACAAAAACTATGTACCTAGACACCATTAGTTGTCCTGTCCATGGAAATCCCCAACCAGACTTTCAAGACACTGAGGATGAAGCCTTCAGGGTCTAAAGAGAGCACTCTGGAAATCTAGACTTAAACAGCATTTTCCATTGCTAGTGGCTGAGTTGAATTTCAAAGTCAAGAAGGGAAAGGAATGAAACAGTTGGCTACAACTTTTGATAGGAAATTATAAGGCTGCAGAAGAATCATACTTGGCATTGTATAGTATGTCAGGAATGCAACTGAGGTGAGTTAACCAAAACTGTGACTTGGGTAGCCCTTGAATACATAGTGCATTCAAGGAATACCAGGTACTGTCAGAAACGGAACAAGCAGATTATGTACTGAGTACCCCCCACAGTCTATTCCCAGGCTCCTCATTAAACACAGCAATAAATTAATTCTGGGTTTCTCTTCATTTCATACAGTTTATTTATGTGACTCAGTAAAGCTAAAGGTAAAAATTGGCAGCCTGCAGTGTAATATGTCAAAGCTAAGCCTTTAAAAGCCAGAAAAACTCAATTTACTAAACCAGAACTGTCAAATTCTGTTCAACTGACTGACTCCAGCTCTTCTCCATGTCACCACCTCTTCAGAAATGCAGCCACCTTTTGGCTCTGCTATTCCTGGCACCTTCCCAGTGTGCCAAACTTGACTGAAAGTGAGCACTCCCCTCAGCAAATTTCCCCTGGCTCGTTTTCAGAGATACAGTAAGATTTATGTTTTCATTTCAAGACTACAGAGGTGAATTTTTAAAAAGGTAAATATTTATTCAACCCCTCAATAGACTGGAACAAGCACGTATGCATAAAGCCTATTTTGCTCAGCCATGTATTATTCCCTTTGAGTTCTTTGTGTAAAGAAAAAAGCCAAAGACTTCCCTACAAAAAACACTACAAAATCTGGAAAAAAATAACTGCAGTTGATCAGGAGAGTGAGATAAATAAGAACAGACAAAATCAGGACTGGTGCTCACGCTAAATGAGGCATAACGTAGTGTAAGGAATGTAAGGCAATCTCACTTGACTTTTCAAAGACTAAAGGAGCAAAGCAGATAGGTAGAGCAAAGGCTTTCCCTTTGTCAGAGTGGCCTGGTGGAGCCACTGGTGGAGCTACTGAAAAATGTGAGAATTCAAGTACTTTCTGTTGGCAACAGGTTGCAGGCAATGGATGGGGTGGGGGAAGGGGAAGCAGTGCTTTACATAAAGATATTGATCCCTTTTAGCTGAGACCGTTGTTTGCAGATAGCCTCCTGTGAGTGGGATGTCTTTTCCTTATACTCTTAGATTTTCTTTAAGGCCAGGCAGGTAATACCTGGTTTGCAAAGCAGCATTCTTCTTCTCCTGGAGCAGGAGATCCTTGAAGTGGATACCTAAAATGCAGCATAACTGTAAACAGCCAATGTGAATGAATTCCAGTACATTCACTTTGTCCAGACTTTATTTGGTATGTGTATGTGCACTGTGTACATGTGCATGTCTGTACATGTAAATAAATTTCCCCCAAGGTCATTGCTGTTCTTAATTTAGAGGACAGCAGTGAGTAGGCAGTGAGGATGGTGTGCGAATAGCCTTACATAAAATTTCAACAGGCAGGGAGAATGGTGTGTGAACCACCTTACATAAAACACTCTGCAGCTCGGGAAGGGAGCACACAAGATGCAGACAATCGTTGGGAAGAGGTCAACATGCTCTTTTGCTGGGCTGCTGCTCGGCAACAGTCCCAACAAACTAGAAAAATAAGCCAACACAAACTTCATAAAGTTCAACCAAAAATGTTTGTGAAATCCTGTACCTGGAACAGAACAACCCTACAAACCCGTACAGCTTAGAGAAGCTGCAATTGCTGGTAGACAAGAAGTTTAGCATGGCTCAGCACAGCACTTTTGCATAAAACATGGCCACTTACTGAGCTGCATTAGCTAGAACCGCAGCCAGAAGGTACAAGGAAATTGTTATTTCATTGTATTTATTGTGTGCAAAACTGCAACACTGCAAAGTATGATGCCCTGATTCTGGGTCCCTGGAGGGCCACCAAGGTGGGTTTTGTCCTGAATCAAATAAAGTAGGAAAAAACATACAAAACACAAGAAATAATATTGCAATATCAAACAGATTTTTAAAGAATATTAGAGAGAAACTGGTATGTACTGACTGCAACACCAACCCTTGCCCAACTCTTCCTTGATGAAGGGACCTGTGGTGGTAAGAAGCTGGTAGGATAGGCATCTGGAAAGGAGTGAACTGTGTCTGGGAAACAGGAAAGAGTTTTCCCATGTGTTTTAATGTTTGTTGTTTTGTTTCCCAATACCCAAATCAGTAATTATATACCTATATTAACTGGCAGTAAATTAATTTCCTCAAGGTGAATGTTTTGCTTGCAGTGGTAACAGATCTCCCCAACCTTATCTCCACCTACGAACTGTCTCATTCCTGTTCTGCCTATTCTTTCCACCATCCTGCTGTGGATGGCACAGGACAAGCAGCTGGGTAGTGTGACTGTCACCCAGAGCCCCTAACCTGCAACAAACTCCTATTAAATGAAGATGCACTCGTATGAACTTTTCCTCCTACTTTCCTTGGGGAAATCTCTACATTTTGCAGACATACTAAAACATACTAAACAGATGAACTGTGCCTGTTGTTTGTGTCATCCTGAAAACTAATACAAGCGGTACACATATTTTTAGATCCAGACGCAGAAGCAAATGGCATGCACCTACAGGAGAAGTCTTTGCATCTATACTGCTTATATTCCTAAGGCAAATGACTGTCAGAGATTCAGGCGGAGGTACACATCATCACATGCCCTTCCTCACCAAAGAGGAAGTGTTGAGGAACTCCTGAAACAGTATCACTGAAACAAACTGCTCCCTTGCCACACTTGCTCGCTCGCAAACCTACTCTATATTTGCTGTAGCATTTGCTGGATTCTTGGATACACCACTTGAACTCATTGATCTGGCAGAACATTTCACCTGGAGAATTAGAATTGTGTCTACCACACTACAGAACTGAATTGGCTCAGTGAAGTGTCTGACAAATACCAAAGTTAGCACATGTGAAAGGGGACATTCCTGCAGCGGCAGCTGCTAGCTGCTAGATCTGAATCATGGCAGCTAAATCATCAAACTGAAGCCAGGGAACAAAGTGGCAAACATATACCTATCCCTGACCTTTGAGGTTGTGGGAAACATCCCCCTGAATTTGTTACCTCAATGCCTTCAAAAGCATGGAGGTCTGAAAACAGTTTTCACTGGAACTATCAAAAGTGCAGCAGAGCTGACTGAAACCCAGGCACACATACCAGTCCAGTCTCACACAAAACTGTGCCTGAAAAAACCACACCAAACAATAACACTCAGCCACAGAGAAGTCACACGAGCCATTGGCTCTAAATGGCAGACAGGCATCCCCCTCTATCATGCCAGCATGACAAGGCATATTGACTCCCTTCTGCTCCAGATGCTGCTGGAGGAAACTGCTCCACAGAGAGGAGTCAAACCTCCAGACAGTATCCTCTCCAAGATCGAGCCAGACTGATTTTTTCTCAAAATGAGGGGTGGGTTTAAAAAAAACAAAAGGCAAGTCTTTTTGTGGTTTTGGGCTGGCAAAGCCACATTGCACTTACCATCCTGGTGACTGTGCGGTACAGAAGGAGATTAATATACAGATTTCTTTGCCTCCTGTCCTAACAAGGGGTGATTGGCGCAATCATGACTGGCAGAGAAGTAAGCGGGTGCAGAGGGGCCTTTCTCTACCACAACAGCAGCACAGTGGCAGACGGTTGGAGCTGCATCATTGCATCTCAGAGGCCTGTGACAAGAGGGGACAGAGCAGCCGAGGTCCTGTATCTTCAGGGGAACTATGTGTGCTGGGGTTCCAAGAAGCCAAATCCGAGCTTATGTCCAGGCTGCACACAATGGGGTCTGGAAGGGAGGACGTGGGGGGAGGCAGGGCTGTGAGTGGCCCAGGTGTAGCCAAATCCACGGCAGAGAAGCGGTTTTGATGGAAAAGGCTACAGCTAATGTTGTGCCCTAAGTGGGAGAGAAACACGCTGCTGAACGTACAGCATTTTCCTAACTGAAGAGAAAGCGTGGGTGGGGAAACACGGCTGAGGCCACAAGCCGACTAGCCTCAAGGGCAGCAGCAATGCCCACGGGCCAAGGGGGGCAGCAGCGGGCCGTGCCGCGGCTGTGGGGGAGGTGCAGGACTCAGCAGGGCTCCACCGAGGGCTGCGGCTGAGTGAGAGCCGCGGGAGGGGGAGCCCACGTCCACTGGGCTTCTGTGAGGGAGGCTTGGGGGAGGGAACAGAGATAAGGCGGAGAGGAAGAGACGCAACTGTACCAGCAAATCCAGCCTGAGCCAGTTCGAGCCGGTTTAGGCTGGTTGGGGCTTTGGAAGGAGACAGCCGCTGCTGCGGCCCGCCGCCTGCGTCTGGGCGGGCGGTACTCTCCGGACTGGATCTCGCACTGTTGTCGGAACAGGATTCTCGCGACACCGCCCCGCCCGGCCCGGCCCGGCCCGGCCCGGCCGTGCCGCCTGGCCGGTGCCGCTTTCAAGCAGGGCTCCACCCCTGTCTTTCTGTCTCGCCCCCGCGGCCCCCGAGCGCTGGAGGTGCAGGGAGGCCTCCGGTGTCGAGTTTCATCCGGAGCTGCCAGTTCTGCGACTCGCGGGGGAGGGCAGCTTCAGCGCTGGGCTGTGCCTGGCCCGAAGGACAGGGGAACCTGCACTGTGGGAGGGACCCCAGTTCCCTGCGGGCCCAGCTGGGCACCTCTGCCCAGACACTTGCACATTGTCATTAACCCTCACACGGCCGATCTGCCCTCTCGGGATGCTGTCCCAAACCCCCGGTGGGGGCACCTGCCGGGACAAAGCCTGCAGTGAGAAAAGGCCTGGCCAGCCCACAGTGTTTCCAGCAAGCTGCTAGAAAACCAGGGGTGTGGGGCAGTGGCCTTGCAGTAGCCAAGGGAGGGCAGCTTTTGTTTTACTGCTCATACATGTATAAAGGAGCGTGTTTTTTTCCCCAGTAACCCTTCTATACAGGGATTTGGACTTTATGAGAAAAGTAAAACCACGCCTGTTTTCTTTTGCATCATGTTTGCAAATAACTACTGCGTTTGGTGTGTTTAAAGTACTAAAAAGCAACCAAACACTTCTGTGAAGGAAGTTACAATCTACTCTGAAGCACGTTTTCAGGTTTGTGGGTTTTTTCTCCTATGGCTGATAAAGTCTTGTTACTGAAGTGTCTGTCACCACAGCCACAAACTCCTGACTTTCTTTGGCCCTTACCTAGTAGAAGGCGCTATTTTTCCTCAGCCTGAATTAACTTACTGTATTGTACTTTCTCGGTCAATGTTCAGTGGCCAGCCACAGCAGGAGAGGTTGATAAAGCCGTAGCAAATGGTGTACTTTTTACCTGTACCCATCACTTGAGTGGAGATCTGCAATTGCAACAGAAACTATTTCTGGTCATGTCATTCTTTTGTTCTTTCTGTCACACTGAGCCTGTCACAGCAATGTAAACTGGCCCATGGCACTTCACCCTAACAAGCATCTCATCATACTGGGCAGCAAAAGAACAATCCCTTTATATTAGATCAGAATTCACCCTGTGTTTTTAACCTCTTCAAAAGGATTTGATCTAGTTTCAGACTTTCATCTGTGCTTCTCTTATTAGGTTACACTGTTCTCCAGATAACCCTGATAAAGGCAGGGCCACCAGTCTACTATCAACAGTGTTTTTCCTCCCATCCCTCAGGGTGTAACCATATGGCACTTTTTCACCTTTGGCATGGTTTTGAGAAAGGTGAGAATGGTGGTGCAGACAAGGTGCTCCCTTACTTAGTTACCTGACCCACTCAGAGTCTGTTTAGAACCTTTTAGGGAAACGGATAAAAATGCTTGTGGCCACACAGATTTTGCCTGCATCAGTATTCTTGCAGGTCTATCAAAAGCAGAGCTGCTCTGATAACTGCAAAGTTGTCACTGCTGATAATCTAGCTCAGGCAGAACGGAAAAGTGTAGGAAGAGGCAGGAGCAGTTTTTGTTCTACAAAAACTCAAACAAGTCAGCACATGTCAATATGCACAAATTATATTTTTATATGTGTGGGCACTGGACCACAGTGTTCATGTCTCCATATGCTTAAATACCTGAGCTAAAAGAGAGGTGTAAGTTCCTCACATCCTAATTTCCTTCCCAGAAGACACACAAGTAAATACAGCTAGCAACAGATACCCTTTCCTCTTTGACACAAAAGACAGTGAAGCAAAAGAGCTACTTACTAATTGTCTTGGTTACTACAGTGCAATCAGCTGAGATAGTTTGGGAAAGTCAGTTGTGCTGCTCTCTTCTGATATTCTGGATTGTCAAAGTATAGGGGTGGGTTCCATCCTGCACTGTGGAATTAAAGGTATGCTGAAATGCATGTGACCTTTATCCTCCCAGTACTAGCTCAAAAATATGTATTGGTTTTGGGTCTATAATAATAAAGGTCTGTTTCATCAGAAACCTCTGTTTCATCAGAGAAAGAAAAAGACCAAAAAATCAAACATTTCTGTTCTGTTAGTTCCATGTATATTGTATCTTCAAGTATTTCTGCACCCGAGAAATTCAGACCTGACCTGATTTGTGACACCACCTCAGGAACTATAAATTCTTGTTCGATAAGTTTTCTCACCCACATGTACTTCAGAAGTGTGATTCGATTGAGAAAGCAATTTTTCTACAAGTCTCTCAGCACTGGTGAGTACGTAGCTTCAGTCAGAGTTGCTATGTTAATTCTGTCACGCTTGAAGTCCATTGCACTTTTGTAAGGAAAAAAAGAGTACATTTCTAAACTACAAAACAGCATTTTTCTCTCTTCTTTTATCCCAGCTGTTTCCTCCAGTGTGTTTATTTGTTACAACATTCAAGCATAACTGTAAGCCTGTACATGAGATCTTAGAAGTGTGTAGAAGATTAGGGTGATTATTTTAGTTGTGTATTTCAGCTGTTGTGGTTAACACACTGCACAGTCAGTTTGTATTCTTGTACTTTTAAGAAACAGCATTGTATTGCCTACATCACAGATCCTTTTGTAGGATAGACTTCACAACAATTTGTTCATTTAAGCATGAGAATGAGGGTAAGGGAGTTGCTGGAGGCCACTGTGGTTCAAGTCATACACATTGATATCTGACAGCTAACCATTAGACTGTACAACTCTTCTCAAATTACTGGGGGTTCTACTTTAAAATATATTTGAATTGCCACTTACCACCTATCTGCGATGTCTAGAATTGAGAATGTCTGTAGGAACAATTGACAGTACTACAGGCATCTAACATCACTCTGCTTTCCTTGCTTTCATCCACTGTTTCCTAGGTAACGATGACATTTTACTGTGGTCCTGACAGATGAATCCAAGAGAAATACAATCTTTTTAGTGCAACTACTCCACATATAAGCATAGACAAGCACACCATAAAGAGTGGTTTAATGTAATTGTAAGCACAATTTGCTAGTTTAGTTCTCAATTTGGCTGATGTCTTTAATGGAATGTAAAACTGAAGTATAGTGGAGTAAAACACTAACAAAGAGTTATTCCAAAATATCTTAGGACATCTTCTTTCTTGTCACTATAATGGGTGTTTGAATTTAATGTCTTGACCAAACTCTAATTCATGTAATTAGGATTGGTCATCTTGAGATTTTTCTTGCTTATCCTAAGCTGTTGTATTGTGCAGCATGTGTATGCACACAGATACTTTGTTCTGCCCTATACCTGTCTGAATGTTAACCATACAAACAGACCTCTTTGTGGCAACCAGAGATGATTATCCCCACAACCGTTCTCTACTTTTTATAGTGGGGGAAAAAATGCTAGGTGTCTCTTCCCACCCTCTCCTAAGGTCTGCTTCCTTAAGCTCCATTTTCCTTGGCTGCTAACTCTCAAGACAGATTATTTGAAAACTGAAGAGATACTTAGCCATAGAGAAGTAGCATATATGTGTGAAATTTTCACAGGAAGAGCAAAAAGAACATCCCCAAGCATGTACTTTTCTCCAAAACAACACGGTACTCTGGAAACAACCTAATTTAAATGGAAAAAGAAGAGCCAGCAGCTCAATTCATGGCTCCAGAACTGGTGTCATCAACAGGTGTCATCCCCCTCTACTCCGCTCAGGTGAGAACCTACCTGGAGTACTGCGTCCAGTTCTGCAGCCCTTATTACAAGAAGGATGTGGACATGCTGGAGCATGTCCAGAGGAGGGCCACGAGGATGATCAGAGGGCTGGAGCACCTCTCCTA
>JAOXOE010027322.1:0-18713 GCA_028565055.1 Phoeniculus purpureus
TTCCGGGGGGAAAGTCCTCTTAAAGCAACAGGATGTTTTCTTCATAAAAGCACAAACCTGTAAGTCTGAAAATTCTGGTACTTTTCAAACCACAATACCTTCTTATGTAGGAACAACCTCCACACTTGGGCACAGTCCATACTCTTGTACCACCCCATGACATTACACAACACCGCCTTACTTGCCCATGTAGTTTTTATATCTAAGGTAGTAATCTCAAATGAAAGGGTGGGCCCGCTTTTATAGTTCTGCAGTCTGAAGACTGAGACAGAGAAAGATTGGGGGAGGAGTCACAACAGTGTCTAAGAATCTAACACTTGCTTAAAATCAGTCAGAACCAGACTTCATCATTTATCCTTTATGTAAGAGCCCAAGCAGCTTGCCTGAGACAACACGGCTCTTGTCTATAGTAAAGAATAAATTCTGTGATTCCCAGGGATTACAGAAATGGTTTAACCGCAGCATTCCCCTTACTTGGAGCAGGACACTGAGCTACGTCTCCTTTGGAGTTCCTTTCCAAACAAATTATTTTTTTCTCTATCATTTTGACTTTTAGACTTCATTATCACAGTCCCACCTGGTTCTCATGTCATGGAAAATTAGTCTGTCTTAGTTTGGGCTACTCCACATGAAATGGAAGGCAACTTCTACTGTCTCCTTTCATCAACATAAAAAACCTGTGAAAGTTCAGATTCAGTGCTTATTTCAAATGCCCTGAGAAGCAGAGGAGCTCAAGGAAATAGTCCCGCTTGACTCAGCCTGAAGTATACATTGTCTGATCAGCTTAATGTGCCAGGCAGATTTCTGCACTCAGCCACCCTGTCTTTGATCCCAGGTTGAAAATTGTGGTAGACGCTCCCCCACATACCCCCGCTCAGGAGCTGTCAAGCTCCAAATCAGTGGATGCAAAGCACTAAAATCTGGAAATAGGAATGGAAATTGTAAGGAAAATGTATTTGTAGTGAAGATAGAAATAAGGGTAGAATGCCACCAGAGGCATGGAAAAAATAAATAAGTGGAACGTTTAACTAATGTAGAAATATTGATTTTGGAATAAACAGATTCCCTCCTCCTCCTACACATGAAACGTTATTTTGAGCAGTAATGGGCAATCATCCATGTAATGTGAGGTGCCTGGTGGAGGTTTTCAACACTTCCAGTTTGAATGGAAAGTCTAAGAGCAATCGTACCTATTTACATGTGTTTGTTCCCTGAGGTGAAAAGAAAGCAGATGTTACCCAGTGGAAGGTATGCCAGACTGTCTGGGGGACATGAGCAAAGGGCACAAGGCTGGCCTCAGATCAGTAGTAAGATAGTTTCTTTTGTGCTCCTGTAGCTGGTCTTCATGAAGACAAAACATGTTTTAACTTTCTTATGCCCTGCTGTGAGCAAACACTGCATCCATATTCAGCACGATGAACATTCCCCATACCAGCAAACAGTCTGCATCTTTCAAAGGGAGCATCATGATGAAGGACAGTGGAGCTGTCTTATTAACTTTTAATTCCAAATACCTTCACTGTTCCTCAGTTTAATGGGTTCTCTGACTACAAGGCTTTAGCAAGAATCATGGCTAGAAAGGATCAGATAAAGCCAAAAGCTGTGGCTCAGTATCTGTTAGGAACAGACCAGCAGTGCAAAACAAGTTGCTAAATCCTGTTCAAGGCAAAAAAGATGGAAGACTAATTATTCAGAGAAGAATGATGGTACTAGGAGACATCCATGGTATTTGTTCAGTTCTACTCTCTGGTTCATCATCTCCAGGGATGTAAAATGAGATCAGTGTCCTTGTATCTCAATCTATCTTCAGTTTTTCTGCTGAAGCTCTGTGTGTGGATCCCATTTATGACTATGGTTGTGAAATGGGACTGAGACCACCAATACATTTCACAGGACAGCTGTTGGATGGGAATGGTATTCCACCACCCAGTTTCAAGCTATATCTTTTGACATTAAACATACACAACATCTTGGGTTATCAGTCTCTTGGGGTTTGTGTATGCAGTACCGGGAACACAATTTATCTGCGCTGAAAGGGTAGAAAATCCATAACCACAGAAAGAAACTACCTGGATTTTTCATGAGTGTGGGTTGGCAGGTGCTGTGAAGAGGAAGGCTGAGAGGTAAGTAGGTGGAGCAGGAATCTGTTCCTGCTACAGTATATTGTCACTGTCTTTCTGCTGGGTGAGTCGAATCAAAAGGCAGTTCTAGGAAGACGTAAATAGGACTGTGCTGCTGTGTGGCAACCCCTAATACCGGAATCTTTTAATGAATAGAATCAGGATTCTGACTGGAGTATCTCTTTGAAAGAATGGCAAAGCAAAAAAAGCAATACAGAGCTGAGCCAACGGAGCAAGTGGTTGACAGACACTCCACTTCTGCCTGCCTTGATTTCCCCATTTGTAAAACGCAAAGTGCGCTGAGCCGCACTTTGCCAAGAAAGCTGCTCTATCTTTGCAACATGTGCTTTGAGAGTGACACACAAAACGTGCCAGATGAGAAACTGAAGAGCTGCGGGTCCCCTGGGCACGGATTCCGAGGCCTCAATAGCACAGCACTGGGAAGAATGTTGCAACAGCCAAACAAGCCTAGTAATATTCCTGCCTGAGTGTATTAATCATCCCATTGTGAAGGAAACAACACTCCGCTCTGAAAGAGAAACCACAGGCTCGTCGCATATCACTCATTTGTCTCATTCATGTTAGCACTCTCTCAATTAGCCTGGATTTTAAAGGTTCTTGGGGATTTTGGGGGGAATTCAGTTGGTGTGGTTTTTTGAAGATCGAAATGAAAAAACAGAGCCTCCACAAAATCTGGTCCCTAGAAAACTATGTTGAACCAGACATTTGCTTTGGGCTGAGTTTCCCTCACTGAGGTTCTTTATAGTTTTCCTCTGGCACTGTCAGGGAGCCAGAGAGAATGAAGGCAACGCAGAGACACAGGAAGGCAGAAACAACAAGTGTACTCTGCCTTTGCTTTTCTGGGTACAAGAGCAGAGATTCACTTTCCAGGTGCTGCAGAGGGAGGTGTATAATCACGTGAATCAGAGCAAAGGAATTTCTGATTTCAGCGTGACCTGAAAGAAATGGTGGCAGGGAAGCAGTTGATATCTCTACATGCAAAGGAGCTGAAAGTACAAGTACCTCTTACTTCAGAGTGTGAGGGTGTTGTTTACCCTGTTTACCCCAATAAACTTTTGGCTGGTGCTAGAGCAGGTTCATGACACCAGAGATACAAAGGAAATTACACTGGATTGTCGCAGGACTTTACCAGCTCAGCCCCTCAATGAATTTTGCAAACAACCCAGAAAACTATCACAAAGCAGACAAGCTGCTGCAAGAAGAGGTACAGCTCTATTACTGGTGCTGCTTCACACCGACTGCTCAGGCTCACTCTTCTGCCTTTCAGGAAGTATGGAGCAATCAAACTCCACTTAGCATTTTCTGCAGAACTACAATAATGTCTCCTGACAGGCAGGCGGGCAGGCAAAACGGGCAGAAGCCGTATTTTTGGTTTGGTTTGGGAAAGTCAGCTTCCTGTCTGGTCCACCATGCCTCAAACCACTCAGAACATACCCTAAACAACTGAAGGTTACACAGCGTGATATTCCTGACAGCCAAAGTCATCACACAAGAAGAAACATTTTCCCACTCAGCAACTCACTATGTCTTCTTTTCAATCTTTCACCTGAGAAGGCACCAGTGGGTAAGCAGGTCTCCTGTGACAGAGTCCTTCAGAGAAAAACCATGGCATACACTACTAAGAGCTTGGTTCTGTTGTCTTATGCACTTACGTGTTCGTTCAGCCCAGAGCAAACTAGACGTAAGGTACTCCCAGCTTTACATGGCACAGCTTCACCTGTTGCCCTTCCTTCCACTGCAACTACGTCTGTGACTACAGAAAAGACAGAATCGTCCATCGTCTCACTGAGATTCTGTTCCCTATTGTGACCCACAGTGTGATGATAACTCTGAATTACTGTTACATTTTCATCCATCACATTCTCTCCTTGTTTTTCATCCCCTCTGGGATCTCAGTGCTGACATTTCCCATCTTTGTGTTTTTGTTAGCATTGAACGCAGCTTCTGAATCAAAAGTTAGATCTCGGTCCCACCCAAAAGATACTTGCAGCCCTGGACAGGATTCGTGCTGATTATTGTCTCATGGTTTTGCCATGCTGAGCTAATTTACACTGCACCTGCACCAAAGACCCCAGCTATGGACAAGCCACCCGCTTTATTGGGTGGTTTATGTGCTTTTGTCGGCAGGTGAGTAGGATAAGGCCAACCCAAGTGCATGCCTTTGAGGGAAGAGTGTAGAGGAGTAAGCAACACAACCTGCTCTAAGGGCACAATTTGCATTTCAAACAGGCAACAGCCTCAGATCCCTCAAATAAAACCCCACCTTATCAGAACTGAGAAACAGAAGATCTTTTTATTACCTACTCCGCACTCACAAACAGACCCCTCCCTTCTCATCCTCACTCCATTTTACATGTAACCCCAGCCTGCCACACACCCACACAGACACACACATCTTTGATCGCTGCCAGATAACAAAATCTGGTGTTCTGCGTCCTGCCTGCTTCATGCTCCCGTACACTGAAGCGTTCTCCTTGGCCCCACGTAAAATCGCTTCCCAACCACAGTCTCCTATTTTCTCTTGCACAGCTATACACAGACGATGCTCTATCTCTCCAAACTCATCTCAGAACAGCAGATAACCTCTCTAACCGCAGACTGCTCAACCTCTATGACCCAGAATTCAACAGCTGCTTTCCCCAGCCCCCAGGTTTTCTTCTCAGGCAGATACCCATTCTCCTCCTCCATGCAAACAGGCGAACAGTCCCTCTCTGCTCCCGCAGTCCTCATCTGCACGTGCATGTGCGGGTTCACACGCAAATGCTTCAGCAGTGAAATGAGTGGCCACATTTCCAGCGAGTGAAGTCAGCGTTGCTCCACTGAGGCCAGCACTTGCTGCAGTACAGGTGGTACATTGCAGACAGTGGAACAGGCTGCAGAGTACGTGTGACCAGAGCACGGGTTATTTCTGGGCACACAGCTCCCTTCAGCGCACCAAATTCACTGCAAGGTGAATTCACTGCAGAACGAATAAACACGGGAATGTCTTGTGACTCAGAAAAAGGCTTTTCTCTCCTCCTTCTCGACTCTCCCCTTCCTTCTGTCCCTCAGCATAGGGCATGTGGTGAGATAGAACAGGCACAACTTTACTGGCGTTCCCTGGAACTAATGAAAAACCATAGACAGTTCTCAGAACTCCATTCCACAGCACTTGTGTGGTCTGCTCTTGTTAGAAAAATTATCTCCCTGAACCCTGCCTCTCTCACTCTCATCAGCCCTGTATGTCAGAGCCTGGTAGCACTGGCTGACTTATAATTATTTTTTACTATGCTGCTTTGTCTGCACTAATCCTTTGAAAGTAGCTTTACTGCACATCTGAAATATTATGATGCTATAAAACCTCTGTAATATTTATAAATCCCGTAAGACATCATAAAGACAGAAAAAAACCTCCCCACAGAGTTCATCTAGCATAATTACATATACATTTCCCTCTGATTAATAAAAAATGATCACTTCCTTATGTAAAGATATTCTTCAGCTTTCTTTCATTAAGGCTATTTTTTTCTTTCCACTTTAAATCTGTTTCATGTGTCCCTGTGCAGTAAGGTACCTCAGAAGATATTTTCCCAAAGCAAAAGGCACAATAGAAAGAATCACCACAGAGAATTGTCAGCTGAACTGGGAGTGAGGAGACAGGATCATCTCGCACCATATTTTCATGTCGCCTAATTTAAGCATTTCACCACAGAATGTCCTGAAATAATCTTCAAATATCAAACTGTGTTGTGCGTCATCAGACTGAACAGGAGGGAAGAAGTCTGATAAATCAAACGCTCAAAAAGAGGGGGAAAAAGAAAACCTAAGACCCAGCGCTTGCCCCCACTCCACAAAAGGGTCGGCTTAGACTTTAGTGAAGCTGATTAAGGGGAAACCTGTAAATCCAGAACTGAAACGGTGTAACCGGCACAGGGCACTGCTCACTTCCAGAACAGTGGTGACAAACTTTATGAGTGGCCTCTGTGCTCAGTGTGAAACCAGTGACGCTGGGCTTGCGCTGACTGAAGCTGCAATGTTGTTCTGTGTGTGGATTTTAGCAATGGCTTTGAATGTGGCTTTAGCCTGCTCAAAGAGCACTTGGATCGCAGTCATCACCTGCTTAAATGGGGCCAGGTTTGAACTAAGCTTTGAGAAATCTTTTCATGTACAACTCCTTCTCCAGTGTTCTCCAGAATCAAATATTCCCTAGCTCCAGGGAGCCACTGGTCAGCATTATTTTAGACCAACCTGAAAAAGACCTGCAGAGAAGAGAAAAGTAAGGAGAAAGAAAATGACCAGCTTTTTTTTGTTTCTAATATTGTTGTAGCCATTCCTCTGAATTTGCGGAAGACAGAGTCCAATCCACCCACTGCTCCTTATGCAGAAGTTCTTTGGAATCACATCAAGTACACTGCTGGTGCTCAGGCAGCTGTTGGCATCCCAGAGCTGAAAGCCAACAGTGAGCAGGGCAAAGCCAAGACACTGACATTTCTGGTACTAACCATTTCTACCCATGGTCTCAAGAGCAACTGTTTACAGTATGGTGCTGTCCCTTTCCCTCACTCCCCATCACACCACAGCAGACCTCAGCACTAGTTGACACCAGCCAGGCTACTCATTGCTGCCCTAGTGTATTGGTCCTGGAAACAAACCTGTGAGCTCTTCCCTACCTTACTCATCAGTTAAACACATGCAGAAAATTCCTTGGAAGCTCAAGCTCGTTTGGTGGGATTTATCTTCATTCTGGATGTAACACTAGTGTGAGATTTCACGGGGTCCAGTGTGAACATCACTGCTCCATTTGAATTGCTGGAGTCAGAAAGAAGTGCAGCCAGAGATAAACATACAGACATGGGAAAGAATAAAACCTACCATAGTGCTGCTGCTCCTTCCTCCCCTTCTCTGCCGGCAAGTGAGCACAATGCCGATTGTCTCTTTATATAGTGTCACCAAGGAATAAAAATATGCCTGTGCCAAGTTTAGACAATGCATGTAAGGTTGGAAAAGTGCAGTAATTGGATCCCAATCCCATTCCAAGCATCTGTTCCATGCACAGCGTCTGCTTTCACAGAAATAATGCAGTAGATAAGTAGAGTAGGCAGTTGGGATCCAATTGTACAGCACACACAATAAGCTACAGCTGAAGGGGCTTTCCCATGTACTTCTAAATAATGAACACAGGGCATGCACTAAGGAGATTTTAAGTGGACATGGCACCCTGAAAAAGCAGAAACACACTCCCTGAGAGAACGCGGAGGAAGCTAGCAATAAATCCAGGCTACTGAGATGTCTGGCAGCTTCAGAGCCTGTGCCAGTATTCAGAGCTCCAAAGAAATGACCGGAGTTCTGCAGAGCTGCTGCGGTTACTGAGAGGTAAGCTGAGTTCCCTGAATATGTGCCTGAAGTCCAGGGGCCAGATCTCTAGCTATGGCAATTTAACAGAGAGCCAAGATCTTCAAAGCTTGAAAAAGGAGACGTGTGCTAACGAATAGATGATTTGACTCGATGATCTTAGAGGTCTTTTCGGATCTGGGTGATTCTGTGACGCTGTAACGTGGTGTTGAGAGAACACCAGGAGCAAACAGAAGGCAGCATAGGAACTTTAAGGGCTGTGTCTCCTGTGGAATGTTCACAGACATGAATCCATGCACATTCCTTGTCTGGCATTATCACAACGGGCCAAAGCAAAATGGTGTAACTCCACAGACATGAAATCACATTTTCTGAAGGTCTGATCTATGTCTGTGAGAGACCTATATACAGGAACACCGGTACTGCAAACAGCAGCAACAACAGGTTTTTCAGGAACACATACTAACATCTGAAATAGTTGCCTGCATCAGTCACACTAACGTCGAGTCACAGAAGTGCTTAACCAATCCACTGAACTTTGAGACAGTCAGATGTTTAAGTAGCTAGCTGAACAAGGACCTTGCTCTTTCTCCAGGTCCAGCCCCCGGCAGTGCTGTCATCTCTAATCTTGGATTTGACTTCATGCTCTTCAGGGCAAGAACTGTTGTAGCTATTTGAAGCACCTTGAACAACTACAGGGATGATTAATAAATAAGCATAATACAAATTGTCTGGTTTTAGTGAAATTGCCATGGATACACGCTGGGAGCCATCCCAGTGCTCACCGCTCTGACTTCAGTGGCATTATAACAATACCTAGTGCAACACAGCGCCAATGTAAATCTCTCCATCCACTTGCCTGCTACCGCCTGCTGGAGAGCAGACCCAGGTTTATACACTGGATCAGTCATGGGTATCTGAAATACTCAGAGCAAGGGTTTTGAGAAAAACCTGACATAACTGCAAAAGTTCACGGTGATAAAGACTTACCAGTGACTCACCGTGGTCACTGGGTTAGATCTTGATTCAGCAAGGCTGTTACACATCTGCTCAACTTTACAGGAAGGAACAGCCCCACCGAAGTGCTGACACCCAGGAGTATGGCTACTTGTTTTGCAGGATCCCTAGCCGGACAGCTAAGTGAGCAGCAGCTTTGCCATGGAGTTCCCTGAGCCCACGATTCCATCCTGTGAAGTTTGTGTTCTTTCTGGCAGAGCAGTTACTCTTTCACGCAGTTACTCTCTCATGAGTTTGGCCCAACAGCTCTGTTTGCAGACGCATTGCACTGAGTGTTTGGAAGTTCTGTTTCATCCAGCACATCATCAATCATCGCTGTTATGATCATCAATTTGCTCCTTAGTTATCTAGCTTGATCTGCAGGCGGTTTCCAATAGCGTGAGTATTTTCTGCATTGATCTTTGTCTTTTAACAGACTTTCTACGTTAAATTAATTCTTCCGAGCTGGTTTTAAATGACAGGACATGTTTGGATAAACCCCACACAACACTGTGTGTTTGTAACGCACATGTCCTGGAGACCAGAACGCTCTCTGCTTAATCTATAAAACAAATCCACAGAGGAATTAAGGGAGACATACATCTAGGCTTTAAAGGTCTGCTTGCTTCTGCAACTGCCTCCAAATTACAGAAAGGCTCCAGACTGGAGAGGGGAGGGAGAGAAGGGGGGAATAACATAAGGACTGAAAAAGAAAGGCTTGAATTTAATTGCCCTAAAAATTTCAATCATTCAATCTGGTAATTAGAGAGCTGGCTGAATCAGAAGGCAAATTCATTTGGAAAAAAAAAAAATCCAGCAAGATAATTGATGCTAAGTGAATATTTCACCTGAAATATTAAATACCAAACTTAAGACTGCCTCCAGGGCCCCTTCTGCTGCCCCTTTTTGATCTGTCTTTCTACTTTGTATGTTCCTCTCACATGACTCAACAGAAAAGGACACTCCTTCAGAGAATCAGATTGTCACAGGGACAGGTTTATTTGAACTCTCTGTGCTGCGAAGCAGACAAAGTAATGATTTATTAGTAAAGACAATAACAACAGCAGCCTGACTGCAAATCTCAGAGCTTCCAGCGTGGACTCGCTGTGTCTGTCTGGCCATAAGCAAGGTTTAACGTTCTACCACGAGTAACGGGTCACTTCATGAGCTGATCAACTACAGGGTATCTTAACTGCACCAGAACGTTTCATGCTTAATTCTGGCCTCTCTGGTGCTGCAAAATGATGCTTAAAGGTAGATGTCTGGAATCACACAGAGCACTGTGGAAGCCGGTGTCACAGGGGTCTGATTGCACACACCTCTTTGCAGGATGAAGAGCAGAGCCCTGTATTGCACACTGCTCAGGAGTAACTGCTGATTCTCCAATATTTCTAATAGCAATGTGGCATGCCTGAAAACTAAGTAGGTGTTCATTTATACTACATTTACACATGAAGAAATGACACAGCAAATGCATGTATGATACATGCATTGGGTACAGAAAATGATACAGGAACGCGCTGGATTCTGCTAACGTGCTGTTCTAACTGCTCGTCTGTGTCTTTTCCACACAAAATGCTGCACCTAATTCCTGTCAGCAAAATTAAACTTTAGTCTTAAAACACAATTTTATTAGAGATGCCACATCTACTACTGCTCGGGAAGACCACATCAAATGTATTGAGAGGCTTTTGCCACTTCCGCCTTTCAGACGTCATGAAAATATTTCTGATCCATTCAACCTTCGCCATCTAATCAGATGCAGATGACAGGACTTAGTGGCAATCTTTGCAAGTGAGATGGGATACCAGATGGGATGTGACCTCTTCTCCTAGTTTAATGGGGACAGAGAGAACCCACTAATGTTGATATGTGACATAGGAGAAGTATAACAACACCTTTGTCAGTATTTCTGGCTATTACAGACAGGTTTGAGACAACTTCGCACCACAGTATTACACTGCTTCTGCACACAGGTAGTTTTCTGTCACAGCTCTGAGTGCCCCACTTTCAAAAGAACGTGTGGCAGGTAACTATATTTGGAATCTGAAACCTTCCTTATCCTGCAATAGGTAGGGACAGTTCCCAGTCCTTTACAAGAGATGTATCAGCCTTTAACCCTGAGGACACATGCTTCCTATGCACGGACCAGGCTTGGTCTCTCTGATATCTAATTTGGTAAAGACAAAGGTGGTTCTGATCTCAAAATAAGACTCTGGCAAAATGTACCTTGTGGAATTGCCAGCTACTGTTCTTTGGTCATGCCATCTGTTTTCTCATTGCTCTGTGCTCCTAACATCCTTCGAGTCACAGCTGTTCATTCATTCCACAGGTGGGGAACAGATACACTCAGTGATTTATCCAAATGTAAAGAGGAACTAAAAGCAAAGCAGCAAACCAAATTGTTGTCTTGCAGGTTCTGGCAGGACTGCAAAACATACATCAGGAGGATAGAGTGAGGGCCTCTCAAGTAGGCACTAAGAGCACCAGCTTCTTGCAGCAAACCCGCCAGCAAGGGTTACCCAGCTGAGGTTGATTTCAAGCCCTGCAGAGAAAATTAGCGACTTCCCCTGAAGCTGAGAATCTCTGCTTATTTTCAGATTTTCAGACCCATTTTCCTTTGTCCCTGCAGTAGTTTTCTTATCAGGTAAATAAATCCTAAATACAGAAGATAGGTTACACTGTGCTGCTGAGGAAGTCCATTGGCTAAGCTTAGTCTGGCTCCAGTATATTGGAGCCTGGCAACAAGGTAAGTCTTAGGACAGCCAGTCTTATGTTCGTTCATTCTGTTTGGAGATCCCACAGTGTAGGTACAGCAAAGGAAGAGCTATTACAGATACCTCTGCAGAATTCTAAATATATTAAACAGTGCAAATCCCACTGAGAATCTTCTCTGTGTTGAGTGGAGACAAAGACACCCGTTTGGAAAAAGCCAGGGCTGTTGAAGCCACTAATTAATTCCTGTCCATTTGCTGTTCAGGATGCTGAATCCAAACCTCCTTATCTCCTTCTCTGACTTAGCCCTCCCTCTCTGAGAATTCATAGCCACTATCTAATCTGACAAAAACTGTGCTCTCTTTTAAACTTGGAGGTCACTTTATGTTACTTACAGTGTGTTGCATTGTGTCAAAAGGCATAATACAACATAATAAAAAGCAGGCTAATATAACCGAACCTGACATCAATGACATAATATGATGTGGCTACTGAGAAATGCACTGTTGTCATTGTTTTGTGTTTTCATCTGATACTGACTTGCTTGTTCCAGCACGGGGCGTTTGTTGCACAATTTGGAGAAGGCGGTTATGGGCTGAGCGTGCCGTGCATTATTTTTGCACTGTGGTCACTTCACTGGCTTTGGTGGAGTGCCTCCTGATTTACTCTAGCAAGAATCAGGCTCTAAAAAAGTCTTCACATAAAATGCAATTACATTAGGAAAGCCATCAAGTTGGAAAATGCAGCTCCTGGAGTAAGCAAATGACAACACTGTTAAGGTCCCTGTAACCTTAGCTCTGCCCTCTTGGGTACTAAATGAGCCTGTGCTATTTTTCCTGCAGGATGCCATTTCATTTTGTAGAATTGTGTAGCAAAGCAGCTGTTCAATATTTCTCTTAACTCCATCATATAGTCTGTGGTCCCATATCTCATTTGTTACACATCAACCAAATCCTTTTGTGGGTTAAGTACTTCTCTTCTTCCTGTTTTTATTTGCTTTTCTCTTGTTCTAATTACCACAGCATATGTGTATTTGAAAGCCAAGGCTGACTCTGTCCTCCCAACACACGCACAAGATACAGTTACTCCTTCCTTGTTCTATCCACAGCAGAAGCACAGAACTACCTTCCTGTAGGTCCAACAGTAAGGTGTGGTAAGCGAGGCTAGAACACAAGGGTGCAAAGTCCCAGCTTTTTGCATGAATCCTTTATTTTTTGTTCCCTGGCTACTCTATACTGCCCAGTTCCCTGTTAGCAAAAGCAGATGTCAGCTTATTTGTGAAAAGCTCCATCAATACCAATAAGTGAAGACAATGTTCTGGTCTTGTCACGGATCTCTACAACACCTCTACCTCAGCAGCATCAAAATGTAGGACACACAAGTAACCAAAATAATTGGGCTGGTGGATCACAGTGAAACCTGCTGTAATTTTTACTGGAGTTTTCCCTGAAGAAACCTTCAACAAACTGTCTATTCTGTCTAACACAGGCCACAGCATTTTACATATCAGTTGTTGTATCAAGCCCATGACTTCTGTTTGAGCTAGAACATATGTTTAAATGCCATTATTGTTATTAGTAGTAGTAACATAGCACTACTATTAGATATTTGCATATTTATTGTAATAATGGTATTACCTTCACCGTCATCACCTAATGCTGATAGTAGCTAGCCAAGCCAGCTCAAGCCATGGCATCCTCAGTAGCAGAATTCAGCCCACATTGGCTGTCAGCCTGGTTAGCAGGCTTGTTGTCCGAGTTTTGTGCTTCATTACATCGGCAGTTTAGCACATCACAGAATCACAGAATTGTTTAGGTTGGGAATATCATCCACACCCTCCTTGGCCTGCTGGCCACACAAGAGGTGTCATTGGCACATGGATGGTTTGGGAGCCACTAGAAGCAGTGAGAAGGATCACAACACTTCTGCAGCAAGATAGGATTTGATGAGAAAGTAATTAGGTTCTGCTGACAAAGCCTGTTCTTTCTGGCAGCAAGAGACGCTGCTGAGAAGTTATAGTTTCAGAAAGCAGAAGTCAGGAACTGAGAAAAGCTGAAGAGCTCTGGGAAAGCAGGTGACGTTCAGGTATCTGCTAACATTTTGGCCAAGTACCTTCACAGATTTGCAGGCTAGATCAAGCTAACACTTTTGAAGAGTGGAGGAACCAGCCCACAACTTGCCAAATGGTTCTCCCTATGAGAAATTTTGCCTCAATGTCTTTTTGTTTAACTTTCTATGGGAGTCCACTGTGCTTGTTCTGTTGTGATAAAATCTACTCTTCTGAATTACTCTGATGAGTTTGTCATTTCTGTCTGTACACACCTACACGCACAATGTCTGCAGCTTCCTAAAATTTCAGGAACTCTTCACCTAAAACCTGACTGTGTCAGGTTGTGCTAAAATATAAGGTTCTGTTTCCTCTGTCAAAAAAACCAACCTAGCAAAAGCCAATTTTGTTCACAGAAAATGGTAAAAATCAATAATCTCCATATTGATCCCCCAGCTAAATTCATGCTAAGTGCTGTAGTTTAATTGCAGAAGAATCCCAACGTGCGTTGGATCACATCACACCAAGGTTCGGAGGCATTTGCCTTCCCCTGCAGGTTACAACACACTCACAACAGAAGAGAAGACAGGCAGCAGTGTTGCCCACAGAACAGGCTGGATTTCTGGCCATACAGAGGTACAGTTCAAGAATTTAAGTGCAGTGAAAAATGCCAGATGAAAGAGTCACTGTGGAAATTATGATAGCAACTTGCCATTACTCTGCAGGTGTTGGATGTAGAACTTGGTGAGAGAGTGTCGTGGTTTAACCCCAAACAGCAACTCAGCTCCACCCAGCTGTTTTCTCACACACGTCCCACCTTCAGTGGGATGGGGAAGAGAAGCAGAAGGGTAAATGTGGGACAACGACACTGCAAGAGGTAAAACAAAAGCTGCTTGTGCAAGGGAAGCAACACAAGGGATTCGTTTGCCACTTCCCATGGCAGGTAGGTGCTCAGTGTCTCCAGGACTGCTGGGATCCATCATGCCTAACATACTTGGGAAGGCAATACCATCACTCAACACGTCCCTCCCTGCCTCCTTCTTCCACAGCTTTATAAAGCAGATCACGACATCCCATGATCTGGACTATCCCTTTGGTCATTTGGGGACAGCTGTCCTGGCTGTGTCCCCTCCCAACTCCTTTTGCCCCCCCCACTCCCACCCCACACCCTTGGTTTAAAATTACAAATGGGAGCAGAGCATGCGACAGAGGTGCCATGTTCTCACCTCACAAACAACAGCATAAATCCATGTCGCTTCTTTGAATGAGAGGGGTTATCTGGGACAGACCATCAGGCAGTTCAGAGGAGAGAAGCTGGTCCAATACAGTATTTCTTTCTAGTATTCATGGAATGGTTTGAGTTAGAAGGGGCCTTTGAAGATCATGTAGGCTGTAATGCTGGAAACTGTGCTTCCACTGCAGTCCAGGAGCTGTATGTGAAACATGCAGGAGGGTGGACTGTATGGACAGTGGGTGCTCAGTTCTCATAGGGGGTGACAGTGCATCCTGCCAGCTTGGGAAGTCAGGGGGAACCCAGCCTGGCCAGAGAACAGCTGTGAGAAATACCTCATGTACCAGTCTTCTGAAAGCAAGCAGACATTCAGAATGATGGTGAGCAACCTGGATCCTCAGACTGACTCACTTGGAACTTAGAACCTAAATACTTTGGTGACTGTGGATAGAGCCCTTCTGAACCAGGACCCTGAGCCATGTCTCAACGCCTTTTCTCCTGTCAGTGTCAGTCTGTGGCACTCTTTACTCTGAGCTGAGACTAATCTAGTTCTTTCAACTTAGGACCCCCCCAAGCTATTTTCATTCTGTTGGATGAATTGTACTGCTATGACATGTCTCAACCTGCTGTTCAACTCACCTAGCTAGCTAACCCATTACACATTCTTGGCACTTCAAAATGCAGGGAAGGGCAGGGAACGATAGGACAAGGGGTCATGGTTTGATGCTGGAAATGGGTAAATTTAAGCTGGGCAGGAAGAAAACGTCTTTGAATCTGAGGGTGGTGGACCCCTGGAACAAGCTGCCCAGAGAGGTGGTGGAGGTCCCATACCTGGAGCGGTTCAAGGTCAGGCTGGATGGGGCTCTCTGTGGTCTGTTCTGGCTAGAGGTGCCCCTATTTGTTGTAGAGAGGTTTGACTAGATGACATTTAGAGGTCCCTTCCAATGCCAAACATTCTGTGATTCTACGACTGGTTACATATGCAAGGGAGCTAACCCCAAAGTACTCAGAAATTCAACATAAAGTCCCATGGCGGTTTGGAAGTGCCCGGTACAGACGCTCGAACAGGAGGAAATGCAGATGTCACATTCAGAGATATTGTCATAGCCCAAGGCAATCCATGCAGCACCCCAAAATAATGAGTCAACTCCCCAAAAGCCATGTTTTAGAAGACACAAGGTTTGGAAAGAACAACATCTCAGGTAGACTTCCTAGAGATACTGGTCTTCCACCCTTGTCTGTGAAGGAAGTATCTTTGGCTTGAGCTGCTTTGGTTTACGCATATATGAACAAAATCCAGACCCTGAACCCAATGTCTTGGCTATACAGAGAGAATCCCTAGAGCAGAGAGTCAGGTATAAGACCAGAGCACAGAAAACTGAAATGCTCTGGATGCATGGAGAGTTGAAATTCTGTAAGAAGCAAATTTGACCCACATCATACCTTTCAGAAGGTGTCAAGACAAAGGCCTGTAGAAGCCAAAATCTCTCCTGAAGGGAAGAACAGCAAACTGCTCATGCTACCTCCTTCAGTAGTTAGTCAGAGGTCAGAGCATGCATGTGGTGATGCTGCTCTACAGGCTGGTGTACCCTCTGGAGGCATGAAAGCTGGTCCCTGCTGAAGAAAACAAATGCAGCAGAGAATGGCTGTTGGCGCCTCTCTTCCACCAAAACTCAGCCGGCTGTAAAATCAGCTCAGGACACCATATTCCTGCAAAGGGATAAAACTAAGTGTACAGTCTACCCTGAAAACAAACTAGGGTCAGGCACTTCCAGGATACTGCTCAGAGTACTCATGGGTGGATATGCACTGCCTCTGAAAGAGTATCAAGCCAGGCAGTGAGGAGACAGTCATTGGGAAGAAGAAACATTAGGAATCTAAACTGGAAGTTGCTTCCCATTAATAATTCCTTAGAAGACAGCATTAAGGAAAAGCCACTTCTTTCTGCTTTTAATGTACTTGTGGGGAGAGAATAACTCTCCCTCGCCGATGGAGAGCTCATGCTATGTTTGAAGGAAAAGCACAGAATAACCCAGGAAGTGTCCAGTGCCACTTTCAGGCATCAGAGTGCCAGTCAGAAGTCATAGACCACATGTAGGTACCAGTCACTGTGAGCACAGAAGAAAAGGAAGTCGTTCAGGACAAGTTCTGCTGTGAACACCTAGCCTGAGGTTTTTTCTGAAATACGGCAAGCAGAAGGAATTTTTCATTGCCCACATTAAGACAGGTACTCCTTTGCCTACTGAGCAGGTGCTTCAGAGAGGCAGTTTGGTTAGACCCTGTTTTGATCGACTGTTTAATGTGTTCAGTGTGATCAAGTCCTGTTGGCACATTTTGCCACTGCAGCTGTGCACTACGTAGATAAGTAAGTGTGGGGAGAGGTCATCTGTGTCTTGGCATTTGTCAGTGTGACATGAAACCAGTTAATGTGCAAGAGGAATCAGCTGCATGTCACTCTCTACTCCACTTCTAGTATTTGTAATTCCTTTTACGTAAGGAAACACACCAATATTCAAGACTAACGGAGGCGCAGAGAAAAATAACGTCAGCAAATCCAGTCACCACTTGTGGCTTCCTCCTGGACAGCTTGCCTGCTTCTTACCACTAAGCTGACAAAGCTTGGAAGATAAGGACTCCCTGAAGACAGACCGGGGGTGGATTACTCCCGTGTTACTCTGCTCTAGCGATTAGGTCAAGGAACATGTTATGTATCCTGAGATTTCAGCAAGAGCTCTTGGATATTCAGGGGGGATTCTACCCACTCATTTAGCCACTTGACAGAGTGTGCAATTTAAGTTTCTCATGTGTAAGACAGGATGTCTAGGTGTCCTGCAATGTTAAAAGGCTGAAAAAGATCCACCCCAGAGCTCTTCAAGTAGCTCTTTCTCATTGTAAACCGTGCTTGACTTCCTGATTTGTTTGAGGAGAAAGCCACTGAGTGCGTAATGTCTTTTATCCCTCTTAGCCACAATTCCTTTGAGAAGTCCAACAGTGAAGGTGGATACAATTATTGTAAATAACGTTGGATAGAACCCAGAGCAGAAGAAGGTAGGAGGATACAGCTCAACAAGAACAGAAGTGGTTTCTAATGAGAAAGGGAATATTTCGCTCTCAGCATGGCTATTATTATGTCCTACACATTAATTCAGCTGAGAAGTCTTGAAGTAGCAGAGTAAGTTTCTATTCACTAAAGCAGCAGGCACTGTCAAGGTTGCCTTCATTTCAGCTCTTACAGTTAATACTTTCCTGATTCCTCCGTGAAGGACCATAGGATGAGTTAAACCCTGCAAGCCACTGGGCTCTTAACAGTGACTCAAAACCTGTACTAAAGGCAAATATTCCAGCCTAGTCCAGTCAAAGCAGTTCAATCTCACTTTCAGTTTTATTTTGAAGATTCTTTCTATTTTTACTAGAATTGTGGCACAGGATTTATCTTCTTGAAAATATGCACTAATTCTTCTAGCAGAGGTGTGAACCATTCAGCTCAGAAACACCCACAGTTGGGTAGTTTCTTAAACCTTCCCCTTCAGTTCTCCTGGAACTGTCTGCTTTGCACTGAAGTGCTCATTTTGCTGATGAGCTACCAGCACAAGTGGGTATCATGGTTTACCTTAAAATCCAGATGTCCTTCTCTATCTTTCCTTAAATCCCCGCCCTTTCATTCTTCTTGCAGTTTCTGGACAGTCCTGCACAAATGGTGATCACCGGTCCTTACAGCCAAGACATGAAGAACAACTTCTTTCCCTACCAGTGTCCTGCAAGGACTATGGGGCAGATTATTGTGCCATTTGTGAGGAGCTCTTCACGCTGCTTCCCAGATATAAAGCTGACAAAAAAGGAAGAGGAGGAAGACAGGACAGGTGAGGAAGGTTATTTGCACACTGACAGAGGCACCCAGGAATGGGCGTTGGCACTCTGAGGCCCCCATCTCCAAATAGGAACTTTGCATTCCCAGAGCAGTTAAAATCCTGGGAGCTGAAAGGGGAATCCTGATACGGAGTTGTTCTTTGAGGAGTTACTCTTCAGGAGTTACTTCTTAAGTCAGAGTCAGCCTGAATATTTGGTTCCCTGAAGTATTTAACAATAAACAGTGAGAGTGACAGAGCACTGGAACAGGCTGCCCAGGGGACTTGTGGGGTCTCCTTCACTGGAGACGTTTAAGACCCGCCTGGATGTGTTCCTGTGGGACTTGGTCTAGGTGATCCTGCTGTGGCAGGGGGATTGGACTAGATGATCTTTCAAGGTCCCTTCC
>JAOXOE010027323.1:0-18709 GCA_028565055.1 Phoeniculus purpureus
AAACCCACCTGGATGTGTTCCTGTGCAACTTGGTCTAGGTGATCCTGCTGTGGCAGGGGGATTGGACTAGATGATCTCTTGAGGTCTCTTCTGATCCCTAATGATTCTATGATTCTATTATATTCATATAAATATTCATATATATCCATATGTATTAGCTCAGTGGTGTGTGAAAGTGCTAGCTGCCAAGAAAGGGCTGGTTTTCTCCTGCCTTTGCTCAGCTGAAGAGGTGAAAGGTTGTTTGAACAGGACCGTAAAAATTGTTGATAGAAGATGCATCAAAGACATTTAAAACCTTCCTGGCCATGTTCTCATGCAACTGGGTGTAGAGCATCCTGCTCTGGCATGGGGATTGGACTGGATGATCTTTCGAGGTCCTTTCCAATACTAAACATTGTATGAGTCTGTGACTTGAATGAATGAAGTAATGAGATGGGTGTTTCTTTGTTTAGGATGATTTGAATGAACTAAAAGTGGTCTGTCTGGGTAGCTCTAAATAGAAACGTGGAGGCTTTATGAGTATCTGATACTATGGAAAGTAATGCACTCATTATCCTTGGAAATACACAGCAGTTCTCAGCCCTTCTTTTTAAAAAAGAATAGCAAGTTATTTCAGATGCAGGAGTCCATAACTGCTTCTTTCTTTATTGTCTGTGTGTGACAACCAGTGGCTCTACCAAGTCTTGAAACCCCAAAGTAGGGGCATCTTCTGTCGACTTGTAGCAGGGGCTCAGGATGCCATCTGTCCTTTTTTCACTTCTTGTTTGACAGCAAAAGTCTCACATGAAAGTTTGTTGATTTTTGTAAATGAAATCTCTAATGAGATAATAATCTCATAGAATGTTGGAAGGGACCTCTAAAAGTATGTTGTCTGCTCTGGTCTCTAGTAACCGTGGTCTAACATGACCTTCCCTATCATGGTTTGAAGCTGGAACAGGGAAGATTGGAGCTGGACATGAGAAAAAAGTTCTTGAATCTGAGGGTGGTGGATCCCTGGAACAGGCTGCCCAGAAAGGTGATGGAGGCCCCATGCCTGGAGCCATTGCAGGTCAGGCTGGATGGGGCTCTGTGCAATCTGTTCTAGTTAGAGATGTCCCTGCTTTTTGTAGGGGGATTGGACTAGATGCCCTTTGGAGGTCCCTTCCAACCCTATGAATCTATTATCTTTCTTATGTGCCGTCTTAGGAAGTGCCATGGTGGCATTAGTGTTTTTTAGTGGTAAGAGGCAGCTGTCAGCTCCTTTCAGCTGTCTAGTAACAGAAATTTGAATTATGCTTTCAACTAGATGACATAAAAGCACTCAAACCCCCCAATACATTATGCTTCTGTATTTCTGAGATTTTATGTCATTCAGACAATTTTCCAGCCTCTGAATTTGCTGCAATATCTGCCTAAAATATCTCTGTCTAATATATCATCTAAAGACATAAATTCTTTCAAGAATACCATTCAAGAACATGGTGTTTTAAAAAAGCATTTCCTTTTCTCATTTCTTGTTGCACTTAATGTCACCATGACTTTGTGCTGTGACATAAGTAGAGACCTCAGGATAACCTTTCACTTCCATCTGTTTTGCTTCTTTTTTTTCCCCCTCTTAAATCCCGTTTGTTTGTTTTGGGATCATAAACCTAACCCATAATTTGTGTTTCTTTACACCCTTCACCTTTGGAGAATTTTTCTTGCTGAACAATAAAAATTTATTAATAAGAAACAACAGTGTAGGTTAAAACAGAACTCCAAAGTTCAGTATGATTCCCAAACTTTAGCCTGTTCCACATGTCATAGACTCATAGAATGTATTGGTTTGGAAGGGACCTCCAAAGGTTATCTAGTCCAATCCCCCTGAAGTGAGCAGGGACATCATCAACATTCAGCAGCAAGTATCTACCATGTATCTTTAGAGTAATTGCATCACTATGGATTCATGTACTACAAACAGTTCTGGAAACCAGTGCAGGTACAGATACAAAACCCCAAACTGGTGAATGACTTAACACTAGCAAGAATCTGATCATCTTTAACGGAGGAGGCTGGGTTTGCATTCATGTAGTCATAGAATCATAGAATATATTGGGTTGGAAGGGACCTCTAACAGGCGTCTAGTCCAACACCCGTACAACAAGCAGGGACATCTCAAACTGGAACAGATTGCCCAGAGCCCCATCCAGCCTGATCTGCAATTAGTCCGGGAATGGAGCCTCCAACAACGTCTCTAGGCAGCCTGTTCCAGAAATCCCCCACCTTCAGGTTCAAGAACTTTTTCCTCCTGTCCAGCCTCAATCTGCCCTTTTTGAGCTTGAAACCATAACACCTCATCCCATCGTTCCCTGCCCTTGTGAACAGTCTTCCCCAGCCTTCTGATAGACCTCTTTCAGGGACTAAAAGATTCCTATAAAGCCACCCTCGGAGTCTTCTCCTCTTCAGGCTGAACAACCTCAATTCTTTCAGCTTGTCTTAATTAGGGAGGTGCCCCAAACAAGAGGTGTTCATGTCAGCTTAATACTCTCTGACACTTAGAAAACAAATAATCAAGCGAAAATACTTCTAAAATGTGAATCTTTGACAATAAAGTCACTTTCTAACTTTGCATTGGTCACACAGAAGTGACCACGCTTCTACACAAGCAAAAAATTTGAATAGCCTTTGAAGTTGGTGGAACCACACCCAGTGCATAGCTTTGCCTTAACCCATCTGTTTCTGGACTATTTAATTGCAAGTATTAGTTTTAGTTTGCAAACACGAGTTTAAATGTTAATTATGCTGCATTCAATTGCCTTCTGCCCTAGACAGTGCCCAGGGTTCTAATAGATGCTATAAAAAAAAATAAGAGTATTGCTCTGATGTTGTCCGTAATCGCAGCTTAGAGAAACCTAAACTTCTAACTCACTTGGTGGTGTGAAACTCTTACCTACAACAGCATTAAAGTGTGTTTTTAATAAACTTGAGAAGTACTCTTGTGGCAGATTTAAGCCTGACTACACCTTCTTGTTGAAACTGGACTCCCCAAAGAAGGCCAAAGGACTGTTTTTATTAGGGTATAAACCATAGCAAGTGAACTTTGAAAACTGGAAGTGATTAGATGTAACAGAATACAAATGTAGAAGTTTATAAACAAATAAACTGCCCACTGTGTCCCTGCAAAAGCTGGTCAAGCTGGTTTTCAGGCATGGCTTCTGTCAGGCTTTAGCCTACTTGTATAGTTTCCTCTAGTTCCCGGAACACTTTCTTTTACGTTTCTGCCACACTGCTGCTTCTTGCACTTTTAAAGCCTCTTTTCCCTCTGCCAATCCCTTTAGTTTCTAGAAGAGTCTGGTTGTTTAGGAGGATCATTTATTTGTGTGGAGGATGACCATCTTCTGTCTCAGGAGATCCCACCTGATTGATTTATTTTCCTCTTTAAAACCTCCAATGGCAAACAAACTGAGTGCAGAAGAACCACTTGTACCATTGCAACTCTAAAATTATCAAAGTTGTCAGTGCATTTTGTTTCAGTGATAGTGATAACATCTCAGGGTAGAAGAAGGCTCAGCTAAACGTTCTCACAGACATCTTCTTTGAGTCCCATCATCTGCCATGATGATACTTACGAAAAACAACTAAAAACTACTGTCCAGCCAAGTTCCTTTCTAGAAAAAGCCCAAACATCTTCTGTCTTCTCTGTGCTGTGGCCCAAGGTAGAGGTTTTCCAGCAAAGTGACTGCAACCACATCTATGTGAGAGGCGAACACAAGAGGACAAAGAGGACAAAGAGAAGGACATGATGCATTTCCTGGTGGAAAAGGACCTGAGGGTTCTAACTGACAGCTGGCTGAACCGGAGACAACAAGGTGCTCGGGTGGCCAAGAAGGCCAAAAGCATCCTGGCCTGGATCAGGAACTGGGTGACCAGCAGGAGTAGGGAAGTGACGGTGCCCCTGTACTCTGCACTTGTGAGACCACACCTTGAGTACTGGATCCAGTTTTGAGCGCCACACTATCAGAAGGACATTGAGGTGCTGGAGTGGGGGCACAGAAAGGCAGTCAGGCTGTGGAGGGGTCTGGAGAACAGGCCCTATAAGGAGCGGCTGAGGGAACTGGGATTATTCAGCCCAAGGAAGAGGAGGCTGATAGGACACCTTGTTGCTCTCTACAACTGACTGAAAGGAGGTTGTAGCAAGGCTGATGCTGGTGTCTTCTCCCAAACTACTGATGATAGGACAAGAGGAAATGGACTGAACTTGAGTCAGGGGAGGTTTAGACTGGATCTTAGGAAGAAGTTTTTCCCTGAGAGTGTGGTTGATCACTGGAACATGCTGCCCAGGGAGGTGGTGGAGTCATCATCCCTGGAGGTGTTTAACAAATGAGTAGATAAAGCAATTGAGGCCATAGTCTAGGGGTTAGAGAGATGTTGGGCTGAGGACTGGACTTGATGATCCTGCAAGACCCTTCCAGCCATGATGACTCTGTGAACTTCTTATCGTGAGTAAGTGTTTTAGCTCTTCCTGTCACTCACATTGCAGTTTGTCTGAGTCAAACTTGAACACATGGGCATAGCACAGGGCACAAATTAATGCCTAGGAGCTATGGCCAACATTATTGGGAAAAGAAGTTTCACAGAGTCATAGAATCATAGAATCATGGCTTGAAAGAACCTCCAGGATCCAAGTCCGGCCCTTGGAAGACACAATGTGTTAGAGACCCTCTCTGCATCCTCATGAGAGGGCATTGGGTTAGGACTTCAGATAAAACCATGAGAGCAGTTGCTGTCTGAATGTTTGTTCTCTCTGAGGCAGTCCTGCTTCAATGGGCTGTAACACAAACTAGTGATAAAATATAAGCGTGGAGACAATTAATGCTCCAAGATACTGTCTTAGTTGTTGATTTGTTCAATGTGTGTGCTGCAAGCTGCACCGAAATGGAGACAGTCTGCACTTCCAAAGTCTCTCTCATGTGGTGAAGCACAAATGCTGGTGGGGTGGTGGTGTTTGCATCACTCCTAGTTGTAGTGAACTGGAAGGCTTGAAAGAGGCTCAAACCTGTAAATGATTATGTCCCACTTCTATATTTGATGTTACACAAAGCGTGTAAAAGTTGTGCGTGATAAGTGTTTGCTTTAAAGTCTTGCCAGGGCTGGAAGCTTGAATGATAAGACCCATCAAAGGCTTCCTTCACAAGTAAGTTTCAACTCATAGGAATAGGTGGGGGTTGGGGACAGTCTAAGCTCCGGGATACTCCTGAGTCAAAACAAGACATAATAATTCATGATCTGTTGTCTAACTGCAGAGGGATCTGGAATAGGTGCATTGATGGGCCGAGGTCAATTGTATGGGGTTTGACAAAGCCAAGTGCCGGGTCCTACACTGCAGTCAACAACACTACAGGCTTGGGCAAGAGTGGCTGGAGAACTGCTCAGTGGAAAAGGACCTGAAGGTCTTGATTGACAGTGGCTGAACATGAGCCAGCAGTGAGCCAAGAAGGTCTACAGCATCCTGGCGTGCATCACAAATAGTGACCAGCAGGGCTACAGCAGTGATCAACCCTCTATACTCAGCACTAGTGAAGCCTCATCTTGAGTACTAGGGTCAGGTTTGGGAATCTCAGTAGACGAAGGATATTGAGGTGCTGGAGAGGGTCTAAAGTGGAGCAAGGAAGCTGATGAAGGGCCTGAAGGGCAGATCTGATGGACAGCTGCTGAGGTAGCTGAGGCTGGTTAGTCTGGAGAAGAGGAGGCTGAGAGTACTGTCTACTGAGAGGTGCTGTCTACAACTACCTGACAGAAGGCTGTAGAGAGGTGGGGGTTGGTTTCTTCTCCCAAGTCACCAGCCATAGGACAAGAGGAAATGACCTCAAGTTGTGCCAGAGGAGGGTTAAGTTGGACAGTAGGAAGAAAGTCTTCCCTGACAGAGCTGTCAGGGGTTGGAACAGGCTACCCAGGAAGGGAGTGGAGTTGCCGTCCCTGAAGGTGTTCAAAAAACAAGTAGCTGTGGCCCTAGGGAACAGGGCTTAGTGAGCAGGGTGGGGTTGGGTTAATGGTTGCACCTGAGGTCTCTTCCAAACTTACTAATTCTCTGATTCTCCAGAGTCCGTTTGCTTTGATGCTGTGGTAAGGATAAAAGTTTCCTGGAGCTGATATCCAGCCACCAGTAACCTGCCAGGCTTGGTGACACTTAACTGATGCTTAACCCAGCCAAACAAAACGCTGGGTGCTGCCTTGGCTCACCAAATTGCACGAGTTTGACACCCCTGGCACACATTCTGGGCCCTGCTCCCTGGCTTGCCAGCTCTTCCCTAAAATGGATCCCTGTTTCTTAAAACCCCAGGACTTGTGATTCTTCCAGTAAGAGGATTTTTTTATTGTGAGCGAACTAGTTTCTGTCCAAGTATTTCCATGAAATCTCATGTGCCCTTTCCCGTACCAGTGAGTTTAGTCCTGAGTCTTGGAACAACATCCCCAATGCACACATTTATACAGGCAGGAGAAGCTAAGAAAACACCTAAGAATAGCCAGAAAAAAGCTTCCAGGGATTTTATTTGATGTGCTGGAGGTGCTAAGAGGAAGAGGTTTGTATGACGAATGGATTTGGAATTCCCATGCCCTAATGCCTCAGCCTTGCTTTATATTCTGTGGAGTTAGAAGTGTCTGCCTGCGTGGTCCTCTCCTCTGTCTCTCCAGTTTGTGCTTCCTGTAATCCCAATTTTTCCACCTCCTTTCTCCTCAGTCCACTGGCAGATCGTCAAGGATTTAAAAGCCTTTGCAAACCGCTGTTGCTATAGCTCAGGGCAGTGATGCTCGGACATCTGGATGTGAGGCACAGCACTGTGCAAACCACTCAGCTGAAGCGGTGGGGAGGGGAAAATGCATTTTTCACCGTCTGATTTCCCACCATTTGCTGTTTTGCCCTTCTCGGCAGGGAAAATTAGCCCATGCTGAGCTCTGTGCTACTGTCGGAGAAATGTTTGTGATGAAACAGAGCTCCTTGGGTTGTATCTACTCTGCACCACAGTACAGACATTCCCATATGTGTGTGTGTAGATATTTATATATTTGTATGTCTGTATACTGGGTAAATTACCCTAATTCCCAGGCCTACAGCAACAGGGATGAGAGTAGAAATTCTGTTGGGTTATTTTCTGTCGTTCTGGACTGGTGCTTCATTTTCTAAACTCCTCCATTATTTCCAGAGAAGCTGCCTGATGCGCTACCCACTGCTAAGGATTATTTAAAAATATCTCGCTGCTAAATGTGATGGCTTTAATTACCTTTCATTTATCCCCCATTACCAGCATATGCTTTCAGTGGAGGGAAATAGCTGGGGGTGGGGTCAGGGGGTTTGAGTGCTTTTTATATCTTGGCAAATATTTACCGCTAATGTTAAGCAAATGTTAGCACACCAGAAGCAGAAATAATTGCTGTCTTAGCCTGTAAAGCATCGAAAGTAAGAAAGATAAATTATGGGTGATCCGAGTGGTGGAATTTTGAAAAGTGAATAGAGATAAATATTTGTTATTAGGTGAAAGTCATATAATCATAGAATGTGTTGGGTTGGAAGGGACTTCCAAAGGTCACCTAGTCCAACCCCACTACAATAAGCAGGGACATCTCTAACTAGAACAGATTGCCCACAGCCCAGTCCAGCTTGACCTGCAGTGGCTCCAGGGATGGGGACTCCGTCACATCTCTGGACAGCCTGTTCCAGAGATCTCCCATCTTCACATTCAAGAACTTTTTCCTCCTTTTTGCACTTCACCGGCTTCCAACCATGATCCCTCATCCTATCATTCCTTGCCCTATTGAATAGTTCTTCCCCTGCCTTCTGATAGGCCCCAACCACTGTTCATTTTATGATGAATTGGGTAGTTTTAAAAGGTTTTAGGGGTGGTTGAATCCTGAACATGGAGCCTGATACTTCAAATAGGTTCAGATGAGGAGATTGTGATGCCCAAGCTGAACTTGAGAGATGGAGAACTGGCAGGGGCTGCCCATCGAGGTTGTTGAGTCTCCTTCTCTGGAGACACTTAAAACCTGCCTGAACATTCTCCTGTGCTACTTGATCTAGAGGATCCTGCTGTAGGGGGGATTGGACTGGATGATCTTTCGGGATCCTTCCAATCCCTAATATTCTGTGATTCTGAGAAGCTTCTATAAGTTTCATATTTCCTTTTGGTCCATGTAAGAAATGAGAAAGATATTCTCTCCTACTTTATGATCTTTAATTAGGAAAATACCACCCACAGGTACTAAAATAACCTGGTTTATTTATTTTCCAACAGTATAGAAGAGCTTTCATTTTATATCCTGCGATATAGCAGGAAATGCTAAAATAATCAATGGTGAGATTGATACCAGTAACTGGCTCCAGGAGTATTTCATCTGGGGAAGAACAACTGCATGGATCAGCACAGATTCAGGGGGTTGACCTGCTAGAGAGCAGCTCTAGGGGAAAGAACCTGGAGGTGCTTGTGGCCCACAGACTGATCATGAGCCAGCAATGGGCTATTGTGGCCAAGAGGGCAAATAGGCTCCTGAGGTGCATGAAGAAAAGTATGGCCAGTAGGTTGAGGTAGGTTCTCCTCCTCCACTGCCCTAAGGAGACTCCATTTGGAATTCTATGTCGAGTTCTGGGATCCTCAGCTGACAGGGAGCTACTGGACTGAGTCCAGCACAGATACACTGAGATGATCCTTATGAGAAGAGACTGAGAGATCTGGGTGTGTTCACCCTGGAGAGGATAAGTCTGAAGAGAGATCTCATCAATGCTTATAAATATCTGGAGGTTAGGTGTCAGAAGGGAAGGACAGGACTGTGACTATAAGCCTTATTTATGTTTAGACAGATTGCTTATTGAAATATCTTCTTTTTCTGCTGTATTCACATTAATCTCGTTGGCTTAAAGAATGAATAGAAAAATTAAGGTAATTATAAGTTTCTGTCCTGTAAGCTAGTAAAAAGGAAGCATTTTCTTGCATTTGAGAAACTGTATCTAGTATTAAATGGTGAGAAAACCCCAGAAATAACCATCAAAATAGATCACTGTTTCAAAGGCATTGATAACAGCTGATACAGATGCAGAAGCAGCCCTAGGTATAAGCAGGAGCAAGATAATTAACTGAAATCGGACACATAACTTCTTATATAATTTTAAAATCGCAGTGTTAGCAGGAACCTTGCTCTAAGAGATTTCAAGCAGGATCCTACCAACTTATTTTCCTGGTCAAATGCTGAAGGACAAAAGTCTTTTGGGACTGCCGGAACCATCTGCTTGAAGACTGCAGAGCTTCTAGTGCCTTGGAAGCCTGAAGTGCATTAATGCAGTGCTTCTGCTAGTTCCTTGCTGCCTTTCCTTTGGTAATTACTGCTTCCTTCATATTTACTTTGACGGGGGGAAAAGAAAAACCACAAAAACCCCTCCCAAACAAGGCACAAAACCATTGAGGGAAATTCCCAAAGGGTGATATAATAAAAAGCCTGAAACCCAGCAGATGACATTTTGGGTTCTCATTATAGGAAGGCACTGCTTAAGCATTTTATTGCCTTCTTCCAACTCTTTAGCTCTATAGAAACAGCAACAGCAGAGCAAAACAAGGAAATGGGTTTTTTGCTTTGTTATGCAACGGGTCTGGTTTATTGACAGGACTGCTGTTGCACACTCTGACTCAAAACTGAAGCTTCTGAAGATCCTGTTCTTTGCTGCTTCAAAACAATGTCTTGGCACTTCTTCCTCCTTTGTTCGTGGCTGACTGGTTGTTTTCCCCACTGTTTTCTGTGGCTGGTAGCTGAGTTTACATTTCTTAACCAACATGGTCTAACTATGGTCTTGTTACCTTTTCTCCCTCCTCCTTCTCTTGCCCCTCCATCTCTTTATATTTTTCTGCATAGGGAAAAGAAATGAGAAGAAAACCAAATAATGCCAAAGGGCTGAGTGCCACATTGTCGTGCTGTAAAATCTGGGGAAACTGTTATTAAAGACTTCGCATTTCACTAGACACTTACATCCAGTCAAAGAATTAATTTCCCCCTATTGAATTATATATGAAATAAAAGTTACGTGCCTGTCTCTGAAGTATAAACTGATTTAAATTCATCAAACACAAATGCAGCTTTAATTTTCCTTCCTGACAAACAATATCCATGGCAGCAGTGTGGGCAGTAACAGGTTTCTTGGGTTGTTCGTTTTCCCATCATCCTGATGAGGTGACAAGGACAGGTTCAGCACTGAGGCAGAGGGGGTTCGTCTAGCCCTGATGTGCTTTGGGCAACAGTATTTGATTTCAGACGTCTCAAAATGTGTGAGAGTGTGACTTGTTTGGCAGCTACACTGGGCTCTTTGGGGCAGCTCCTATGGTGCTTCTGAGGTTTGCTTGCTTTGATCCAACCTGCCAACCCTTGAAAGGGGCTGTCAGAAGGCTGGGGAAGACTGTTCACAAGGGCAGGAAATGATAGTGCAAGGGGTCATGGTGTGAAGCTGGAGAAGGGTGGATTGAGGCTAGACAGGAGTAAAAAGTTCTTGAATCTGAGGGTGGAGGATCCATGGAACAGGCTGCCTCATGGAAACCCCATTCCTGGAGCCACTGCAGGTCAGGCTGGGCAATGTGTTTTAGTTAGAGATGACCCTGCTTGATGTAGGGGGTTGAACTAGATGACCTTTGAATGTGCTTTCCAACCCAATACATTCTGTGGTGCTGTGATTCTCTGACCTATAAGAGGATCATATTTTGTGTTCCACAGAAAATGAATCAGACATTCATTTCCTCTTGAGGAAAAGTGATCAAACAAAAGACTAGGTAACATCATGCTGTAGTGTTTGGGATGTGGCTATAGGGAAAATACTCGCCTTTTTTATTCTTTCCCAAAATACTCCCACAGGTATGTACAACCCCCCTTATTCATAGCATCGTAGAGCAGACAGGGTTGGAAGGGACCTTAAAGATTATCTAGTTCCAACCTCACTTCACTGGAGCAGGTTACTCAGGGCACCAGCCAATCTGGCCTTCAACACTGCCAGGGATGGGGCAGCCGCAACTGCCTTGGGCAACCTGTTCCAGCATCTCACCATCCTCACAGCAAAGAAGTTGTTCCTCATGTCCAACTTCAATCTCCCATCTTCAAGTCTGGAACCCTTTTCCCTTGTCCTCTTGCTATGCACCCATGTAAAAAGCCCTCTGCCAGGTTTACTGTAACCCCCTTCAGAGATTGTGAAGCTACTGTAAGGTCACCTGGGAGCCTCCTCTTCTTCAGGCTGAACAAACCCAGCTTGCTCAGTCTGTCCGCAAAAGGGAGGTGTTCCAGTCCTCTGACTATTTGACTTGCTTTGTTCTCAACACCTTCCAGGGGCTCTATGTCCTTCTGATGCTGGGGACTCCAAACTGGATGCAGTACTCCAAGTGAGGTCTCACAAGGGCAGAGTAGACTCCTTCAGCAACTCCTTTGGTGAAATATTGGGGGTGAAAAGTGGTTTTTCCCCAGTTCCAGTTCTTGTGCCCCACCTCTTAGGCACAAAGGGAAAAATGAACTAGGTATTTTTTACACGTGGATATCCAAATTTGTGTTGTTGGCACCATGGATCAAGTGTTCCGTGTCTAAGTGTAGGATAGCATCAAGGATCGGACCAGGCTTTCTTTGGCCCAGCAATAGGACAATGGACACAAATTGGAATATAGGAGGTTCCACCTAAATATAAGGAAGTTCTTTTTCATGGTGAGGGTACCAGAGCTCTGGTACAGGCTGCTCAGAGAGGTTGTGGAGTCTCCTCTGGATATATTCATAACTCACCTGGACTTGTTCCTGTGGAATGTGATCTAGGAGAGCCTAGTGTAGCGGGTGGGTTGGACTAGATCATCACCAGAGGTCCCTTACAAGCCCCACTGGTCTGTGATTTGGTTAATCACCTGTTAATCAGCTTGTGGAGCATGGTGACCATAGGTTTATGAAGTGCACAACTTACACAGAGGTTCCAAAGGTTCACAGAAGTGTCAGAAGAACTTGTAGCTCCACTCAGATGGGTATTTTAGAGGCAGAGGTTCAGTGTTTGTGCAGAGGCTGTTATAGGTCTTTGCTGGTTGTTCCCTGACCCCTGGGGAGCTATTCTGACTTTGGGTTGCTTTGTTGCAAGAGGCAGCTTATCTTAAAGCCTGCTTCTGCAGCTTGTTGACACCAGCTAACAAAGCCCAGGCTTGTAAAACCCCATCTGTAGGCAGCTGGTGAAGCTGGCAGAGCTCAGCCTCCAACAACTAACTGTTTGTCATCATGAGGCTAACAGACATGGAGGTGGTGCCAACCATACCCACTGGTGGAGGTGGCTTTGGGACTGCTGCTGACGACATCTGAACTCCTTGGACTTTTGCCTTAGTGTTTGCTCAGCAGAAGCACTGGGACCCAAGCACAGAGCTTTGCTGAGTGCACCTCAGCTGTTTCACTATCTGCAGAGCTTTCGATAAGGGAGTGTAGACTCACTGCTCCACAGGCTCACACGTTGAGGCTTTTCAGACAGCCTGTGAGGAAAGAAACTAGTACTTCCTCCAGAGCAGCTTCCGCTGCTCACCGCGTCCTGCACACGCTGTACTGAGAGCTGAGTCCACTCTCAGGGCAAGTGAGGAGGGTGGGGGGTTGGGGGAACAAAAACCCCACCCTGAAAGCCCCAAACGAGCAGAACTCTGCATTTTAAAACCCTCTGTGAAACATCCAGAGCTGGAGATTCTCTGGCTGCATTGTTTGGGGATGAGAACTGAGACTAGGGTTTAGTTAAAATAGACCTCACTAGTATCAGGAAGGGTTGCCTGTGGTTCACTTATCAGCAAGAACATTTATTTATATGAGTGTTCTTCACTTATCAGTAACAGCCCTGGCAGGAGCTTATGGTGGAAGTTCAGCAAACACTGCAGTGTTTATGTCAAAAAGTAAGAGAGGAAGAGAAGTCTTCACATGCTGCCATGTACTGCCACACTTCCAATTTGTTTTACCTGACATTTTCCTCACTTTCCTAAAGGCTAAGCCTGATTATTTTTAGCAAATATACTTTATAAATTACAAAAATAAGAAATTATATTTTTTCAAAGCTAGAAGCAACAGGAACCAACATTTAAATAGCTCTGGATACAGATCGTGTAGAGAGAAGTGTGACATCCACAACTGTCCTGCCTTCCAGGAGTGCTTTACACAAAGAGATTACTTTTTGGGATGAGAACCAACTCACATTAGAAAACTTTCTGAGTTGTAAAAACTAACTCCAGTAGAACAACAGTTTTCATAATCATCATGCACCCATAATTTTTGAGGTCAGTACTTGGGACCTAATTGCTTGTATTTAGGATCCACTTATCACCATTTAGGATCCAATTCTGACCATTTAGAATCCAGTTCTGACTATTTAAGATCCAATTTTCAACACTTCAGATCTGATTCTCTCCATTTGGGATACAATTCTCACCATTTATGATGCGGTTCTCATACTGTAGGATACAGTTCTGATTGTTTAGGATTCAATTTTCAACATTTAGGATCCAGTTCTTACCATTTAGGATAAATTCTCAATACTTAGATTCCAGTTCTCACCATTTAGGATCCAGTTCTGACAATTTAGGATCCAGTTCTCACCACTTAGGATCCAGTTCTCACACTTTAGGATACAGTTCTGATTGTTTAGGATTCAATTTTCAACACTTAGGATCCGGTTCTTACCATTTAGGATGAAATTCTCAATAACTAGTTTCCAGTTCTCACCATTTAGATTCCAGTCTCACCATTTAGTATCCAGTTCTCACAATTTAGGATACAGTTGTCACTCGTTAGGGTCTAGTTCTGCCTATTTAGGACCCAATTCTCACAGCTGTCTACATAGTTTTATGGAAAGAGATAAGCGAAATATTTATTCACAGAGCTTACCGATACGCAAATAGGAATTTAAGGTCTTCAAATGCCTCGTTATAAATTCAATCTGTTTTTAATTGCTGTACTACAGCTTGATTTAAGAAAATCAGGGTTCAGTTTAAAATTTGATGCAGCCCCATATAATTTCACCAACAGGGATTAAGCATAGGATTTGCAAAATAAATAATAACTCTACAAAAAAAAGTGTCAGGGATTTTCCAAAAGAACAGAGGAGATCAGGTGGATGACCACATCCTGCCAGGGTGATGTCAGTGGGGTTTGGGCTGTGTCATGTCTCTTTGAGAGCTCCAGCAACATCCTTTCACTCTGTTATAAACCCGTGCTGCTTTCACCTTGCTGTGAAGCCATTTATTGGAGGATCCTGGTGCAAATATAAATCAGATAGCTCTGTCCTGGTTATTCTGAGCTGCTCTTTTGTTGCAGAGTAGACAAAATAATCTATTTCCTGAGAGGAACCTCTGGCTAACAGAAACCCTTGCAGGTCAGCAAGTCATCAAAACATGAAGCCATGCCTCAGCTGAGTTGAGCTTTGCTGCTTGAACAACCTCTCTGGCCTGCCAAGTGTAATTTAGAGGACCCTGAGGCATCTGTAATTTGTGCTGACCTATGCAAAATTGCTCTTCCCTGCTCAGTCCTTTAGAAAAGTCAGGCTAGTTGGAAGGAAGGTCCTTACTCAGCGTGTGCATGAGTGAAGTTTTCTGAAGTGCTGAATGATGAAAGAGGATCCATTCCTGAGTCGTGACGCCACTGTGATTGGAGTCATTCAGGTTGGAAAAGACGTTTAAGATCATTCAGTCCAGCCATTAACTCAACTGTCCCAAGGTCACTGCTAAACTCTAAGCTCCATATCTCCACAACTCTGAAACACATCCGAGGATCATGATTCAATCCCCTCCCTGGGCAACCTGTTCAAAGGGCTGAGGGTCCTTTCCGTGAAGAAGTTTCTCCTCATGGCCAACCTAAATTTTACCCTGGTGCAACTTGAGGCCATTCCCTCTTGTCCTATCACTTGTTCCTTGTGAGAAGAGACCAACCCCTACCTCTCCACAATCTCCTTTCAGGTCGTTGTGGACATCAATATGGTTTCCCCTCCCTGAATCCTTTTTCTTCAGATTTCCAGTGTTTGATTTACCCAATCCATGCCAGTTCATGTAACACTTGCCATGGGCCCAAGGTTGTTATCCATAGCTGTTATCCACGAGCTGGTAGAAAAGTGAAGGATATCTGACCATTAACACTCAACTTGAGTACAGCCATAGACTTCTTTTTCATCACCACTCCTTGTGTAGTGATGCTGGAAGCCAGATGTTTATTTTTATCAAATTTTGGGGATTTTTTATAGTAGCTGGACTTTTCTGCCTCAGACAAAGATGCTGGAAGAATACTCTTTGTTTCTGAAACTGCACAGATGTAGAAGCATAGGATCATAAAATCATAGAGTCATAAAGTCATAGGATTGTAGAGTCATAAAGTCATAAAGTCATGGAATCATATAATCATAAAGTCATAGAGTCACAGAATCATGGAATCATAGAATGTGTTGAGCTGGATGCAAAGTATTACAAGAATTTGCAAAAAGACCAGTTTATGTTTAGACCTTTGTTTAAATACTTTCTTATTTTAGGTAGTGAAATGTGGTTGTCATAGTGTGAGCTTAGCATAATGAATCAGTATTGCAAAAGACTTATAATTGATGTATAAACATGGCAATAAGACTGTAAGAAGATAATTTCGTAGTTGTTATTTGGTTTCCTGTAGAAGTTTGATCTTAACACTGGGTGTCAAGATGAAGGAGGAAAAAAATACTGGTGTATTCATTGTTAGGACCAGCTTGAAATAATATAAAGTCTTTTATAATGCTTCTATTTCATTTTGTTTATACATTTATTTATAACTGTTGGGGATACTCTCCAACTGTTTAGGTATCCACCATCACCCCAAATCAGCAGTGTCACTAGACCTCCTAGAACTGAGAATGTTACTACCTGTCACTTTTAAATTATGAAGTGATACCTCAAATTCCAAACATTCATGTCAAATAAAGGACTTCCAAGAACTGGTACCTAGCACAAAGGATAAGTGACACAGACTGGGCCTCATTCACATTTGTTTGATCTTGCAGCCAACGCTACAGAGCTCTTGGTTAGGTATCTACTCTGCTCTCTGCAAAGATTCCTCATAGCATTAAAATGCATTGCTTTGTGAGCTTGCATTGTGTTTCAGTTTATGGTATTTAAAACAGCACAAATCCATTTGTTTTTGCAACGTTTATCTTCCAGAGCAACCACTACTAAGGCACATCCTGCCAGAGAGTGGTTGGACATCACCTGCTGGTGGGGAGGATTATCTTTTTTCTTCAGTCATGACAACACTGAAAATGGTTTAGGTTGGAAGGGACCTTAGAGCTCATCTACTCCAACCACTTGCCATGGTGATGCCTCTCAGACTTCGCTCCTCAAGGCCTCATACAACCTGAACACCTTCAGGGAGGGAGCAGCCACAGCTTCTCTGGACAATTGATTCCAGAGTCTCTGCAACCGTGCACTGTTTTCCTTTGCTTCCACGTGCAGCCTTTGGTTTGCTTTATTAAATTGCATTTATCTTTACCCAGAATCTTTTTTCATCTTGTTTTCTATCACTCTGTCCTGATAAGAGGAAGAGTGATAGAGTATCTTGGTGGACACTTGGTCAGTCAAAGTCAACTCGTAAGAAAATGCTAAGGCCTGGAATAGGATTGGAGCAGTGTTGATAGACTATGGAGGCTGGAAAGTCAAAACATGTAATTTCACCAGTAGTGGTTTTCTTGACCCAGTCTTCCCCTGGACATTGATTTGAAAGTACCTGCTTGGAGGAATGCAAACCAAAGTCAGGCATTTTGGTTGGTAAGAGGTTTTGTGCTTGACCATAAATGCTTATAACCTCATTCGCCATGTAGATGTCCACCACTAAGTCATTATGGACTGAGAACAGGAATTTTTCCTTTGTTTTTCCATTTCATTTCGTGAGCAGACATATTGTGCTAACATTGGACCAACATTTGGTTGAAAAATGTTGTTTCAAGCTGTATTTACATGTAACTGCGTCCCCAAAGACCGAGATATAACAGATATAACAATAACCTACGTTGTCCGATTTGACTGGGCACTATCATCCTCAAAAACCTCGTAAAAATTATCTTACATCATGAAATTTGCCTTTTTATGGTGCAGATTTGAAACAACAATGTTTATTTCCTATGCAAGAACAACCCCAGGTACCAGTACAGGTTGGGGACAGGCCTGTTGGACAGCAGTGTAGAAGAAAGGGACCTGGGGATCCTGGTGGACAGCAGGATGGCCATGAGCCAGCAATGAGCCCTGTGTCCAAGAAGGCCAACAGCATCCTGACATTGATTAGAAGGGGGTTGGTTAGTAGACGGAGAAAAGTTCTCCTCCCCCTCTACTCTGCCCTGGTGAAACTACATCTGGAATGTTGTGTCCTGTTCTAGGCCCTTCCATTTCAGAAGGACACAGAACTTCTTCAGGGAGTCCAGCACAGAACTGGTGATGGAGTGGAGCATCTCCCTGATGAGGAAAGGCTGAGGGTGCTGGGTGTCTTGAGCTTGTTAAAAAGGCGACGGAGAGGTGATCCTATGAGTGTTGACAAATATGGAAAAAGTGGGTGTCAGGAGGACAGAGCCAGGTTCTGCTCAGTGTCATCCAATGATAGAACAGGTGGCAATGGGTGTGACCTGGAACAGAGGAGGTTGCACAACAATCTGTAAAGAAACTTCTTCACAGTGAGGGTGACAGACCACTGGAAGGGGCTGCTTGGGAGGGTTGTGGAGTCTACTTCTCTGGAGATGTTTAAAACCCATCTGGACATGTTCCTGTGCAATTTGTTCTGGGGGATCCTGCTGTGGCAGGGAGTCTGGACTGGATGATCTTTCAAGGTCCCTTCCAATGCCTAATGTTCTGTGAATCTGTGATTTGTGATACTTAAAAATTAATAATTGTAGTTGATGCAATTACTAAATCCTATCACTTGCATGATAGGATTACTCAGAGCCCACCTGAATACTGTTGTCTGATGAATTAAGAAAAGACATGCAATGCTTGGGATGCTTCAATGCCCACTGCATTGCAGTGTAATGAAAAAAATTAAATAAATCTATGCCTATGTGTTGTTTTAGAATTGTCTTGTGTCTTACACATTTCTTTAGAGGGAGATTGTCTGACCAGCAGCAGGATGCAGGACATTAGCAGTGAAAGTAAAGTTTTTGGTGGGTGCTATTTTGGGTACTGGATAAATAGCTCTTTGAGAAAGGAAAGGACAAATTAGTGTGAGAGTCAAGGAAAGAAAAAGAATTGAATCAAAAAGTCATCTGCAGTGGAAAAAAAGAAAGTTCAGCTTATCTTCTCGGTTTCCTATTTTGGTTACAGCTCCCTGGATTGCCTGGGAAATGTTCAACAAGTCTTCACCAGAAGGGAAAGGCTTCTTCACTGTGAGGCATGTCCTTTAGGCAGTTGGGTTTTGCTTGGTTTTTTCCCAAATGTTAATTCCTGGGCTTCAAAGTACCTTGGTAGTTGGAGATGACTCTGCTCACTGGAGGACAGTTGGATTAGATGATCTTTGGAGGTCCCTTCCAACCCAGGCCATTCTATGATTCTATGATTCTGCAATACTATTATTCTGGTTTGAAAAGACCCTTGGGATCTTTGAGTCCAACCATCAACCCTCCTCTACTAGTTCATCCCTAAACCAGATCCCCCAACACCACATCTAAGCTACTTTTAAACTCATCCAGGGATGGGGACTCAACCACTACCCTGGGCAGCCCATTCCAGTGCCTGACCACTCTCTCCAT
>JAOXOE010027324.1:0-18702 GCA_028565055.1 Phoeniculus purpureus
CTGCCCAGGGTGGTTGTGGAGTCTCCTTCACTGGAGATATTCAAGACCCGCCTGGATGAGTTCCTGTGTGACTTGGTTTAGGTGATCCTGCTGTTGCAGGCGGATTGGACTAGATGGTCTTTTGAGGTCCCTTCCAATCTGTTATGATTCTATGATTCTATGACTTAGGTTCGTGGCACTGTATGGCGCATTTTAGGGCGTAAGTGTTCGTACAAACCGTGTGCATAGTGTGACGTTGTCTGTCTTGGGAGTTCTTTACAATAAGAGAATTTCCTCTGCAAGGCGCTCCCGTTTCTGGAACAGAGTGTGCCATCGGAGAGGGTCCGAGTGCCCGAGGACAGGCAGTGACACCTGACCAGAGCAAGCAGTGTAGCTCTTGTGGCCAAGCAAAAGATCTCAGTGTTAAAGACTGTAACAACAGATACTGCTCTGTAAATGTGTTTGGGTTGGTTAACTCCAGCGTTTTCAATACAGTTCACCACAAGTATTTATAACGTGTTTCCTTGCCTTCAATTTTGCTGGGCCTGGCCCAGCGTTGACTTGACTTAAACTTGAGTGGGAGTCGAATGAGGCGTTGAATATTCAAGTTATTCTTACGTTTAAGATTACTTGAGCGTGGCACATTGCTGACTTGCACATGTAATTAAGCAGCTTCTAGGACAATGAATCCCCAAGCTTAATTAGGAGAGCTGACTGTAGTTCTGTTTGAAATAAAGGTGTGGAGAATCCGGCTTGCCTGCCTTATAAACGTCAGCCATCTTTCATTTTGATAGAATATGGTATTAATTTGGGTTTGATGTGAGTGAAGTAAATTGTCTCAAGATTTTTCATTTTTTTTTCAAATTTTAAAAAGTATTTTCAAACTCTTTATAATATTTTTAAATATTGTAAAATAAGCTGTGCTATTTAGTAATAGATCTAAAGAGTATTCTGCCTGTATAGAAGCAAATACATCAAATTTCTAAGTGTATGATTACTTAGCATTTGATCTTTAAAGTCCATTCAAGACTTTCTCATTCTAATGGAGAAAATAAGGAAGAGGAATTAAGTTCATTATAACTGGATTATTAGAACAGAATGAATGTAGATATAAATGATACCGGGATGCTTATTCTTAGAAGTACTTTCTGTGGTTCTTAGTGGGTAAGACTGAATCAAAATGGTAGTCAAATAAAACTTCAGCTGTGACCTCAGTTACATTTAACTGTTCTAACTGTACTAACAGCCTAGTTGGAATTGCTTCAGTGTCTTAGGATTTCTGTTGCGTGATCATTATTATGTATTTCTAGCCTTCTGTCTGCCTTTTGCATGGACTGACTGTTGTTACTGAATAAAAGTCACTTCAAAGCAACAGGAGGTACCTGATAAGCAGTAAGGTAGTAATAAAGTCCCTGAAGTATAGTGAACATTAAAAAAAAAGAATATGTAGAATTGTTTACATCCCTGGAGGGGTGTGGGGGTAATCTGGATACTTCCAGCATAGAGTTCAACAGAGAAAAGGAAAGCTAGGAAAAACAAAACCACGTCAGGTAGATGCAACAATAATTCTTATTCTTTTCCCAGTCTTACATTCAGATCCCAAGAGATTTTTTTTTTCTCTTGTATACACTCTCATTTCTTTCATTGTGGTAGTATCTGGGCACTTTCAGTGAGCAAATTAAATGAACAGACTGATGTGTTTACACGCTCGTTACTTTTCTCATCGTCCTTTCTCTACAAGGAGAGTAGTTGTTTTCTCATGAGAAATTCAGACATCCTGTATTAAGATAAACTATTCTGTGTGTTTAGCACAAAGAGGAAAAGACCCCAAAAAGGTTTTGCTACGTATATGAATATGTTTCTTGTAAAAACATTGATCAAAAATTTCCTAACAAAGTACTTTTAAAAGTTCAAAAGGCAAAACTCTAAGGTAATGTTTAACCTTACATTTAAATGTGAACGTCTTCTATAACTACTTAGATTTAATTTGTTTTTTATTTGATTTACCCTTGCATATGGGTAGCTGTATGTTTGAGAATCAGTTTGGACCTGAAATTCTCCTCCCCCATCCTGTCTGTCTGAACAAAAAGGGGAAGGTGAACGTCATACTTCCAAGCAGCACATTTTTAGAAGGTCAGAATGATTAAATTCATTCTCAATAATGTAGTTTTTCTGTTCATGCTTTTTATTGACAGTCTTTGTTTCTTAAAGAACCTTCATTTCTGTTTTTATTTAAACAGAAACGTAGCAAAGAAACAGATGTGTCCCACATAAAATATGCAATAAATCTTGTCTCACAAATTCTTTGCTCTGAACTTTCTGACAGAAACTGTCAAATATCCACTTTAATTCTAGTATAAAATGTTCACTTTGTGTCATGGCGCCAACCACCATATGCTGGAATAAAGTCAGTAACCAGCAATAAAGAGGGGCAACACACACACCTTTGAAACAGTACAAGCAATCAACACTGAGAAAGGTCTATATAAATCTATGGAGAATTAATCTCAGCTTTGCCACTATCCTGCTGTGCATTTACAATGAGACTTTGCTCCCGACCACCAGAAGTGCCTGACTTTGCAGGAGGAGTGTATCCTAATGAGGGGGAAATGTATGGAAAACAAAGCAGCGGCTTTTAACCCCCCACCCCCATCCTTTGGATCACCTAGAAGAGCATGTCCCGGTGTGTTCAAACATGTGGGGCCACTACACATCACGTATTGCTGTACTTTAGCTGATCATGTGAAACCAATCTTGACTGAGTTCAATCAGCAGAAATTACTTTAGCTTCATAAATCATTGTTATCATTCCACAGGAGGAGGCAGTGCCATGGCTTTTCTCTCCTAAAAGTTTTCAAGCCAGAATTTTCACAAGGTTTTTGAAATTAATTGATTTAGGTTTGTGCAATTATCCATTCTTTACCCACCAGATTAACTGGGGGTTCACCATCAAATTAACTTTTTTAAATAAATACTTCTTATGTTTTTTTTAAGGAGGTGTCACGCTTCTTATTGATCAGTAATCGTTCAATTATTTACGCCTGTTGTCCTTGGTACAAGAGTGTGCTGATCCTTGAAGTTCTAACTGCTGCTTAAAGCAGGAGACTCATTACAGGTAACTTGGATAGTTAGTTTTCCCAAACACAGAACAGATTGGATTTAACCTTGTTCTGTTTGGAAGGATTAGAACAAATTTTTCAGTTCCATAAACAGCTTAAATAGGTGTAGGCATCTCAAAGATTAGCCTTGGAGTTAGACCACAGCAATGTGAGAATTTATTAAAGAGAAATTATAATTAAAATACACCTCTACAGTGTTTAAATACTAATAGACTTTAAGAAGTATTTGTTTCCCAGAAGTATGGAAGAAGCAGAGATTAATGGAATTTTAACAGATTATTTAATTGAAATAAATTGCATACTGTTATGCCAACTGTTGCTTTGTAATTAATAAATCCCAAATATAAGAAAGTAAGATTAATTTAGTCCTAGTTCTAATGAAAAACTGACCTTTTTGTGCAGAAGCTTGCTGAAAAAAACAGCTTTAATTTAAAAATCTACTCTCACAGAATATTTTGTAATGGTAGCATCACATGTAAATAACGTGTACTAAGAAACACATAACTTTATGAAAATTACTTGCTTTTCTTTATAGACCATTGTAGTGTTCTGGTAAAATGATCTTCCACACCTTTCCTGGCACAACTAAAGGCAGCATTATCACTCTTAGAAGAAAAGGTAATTTCCTGGGTTTAGGCTTCCTACCCGTGATAAACATTTTCTTGAGTGTGTTGTGCTGGTGTTGCGTGCCTGTGTGTGTGTACAAATGTCTACCATGTATAAGGGTTTGGTGACACTGAGTGCATGGTTAGCAATTTTGTAATGGTTAGCAGTTTCTGTATGGTGATTGGTAATTAATCAGTCGTTGCCCAGAACCTAAAATGCAGGTTGGTGGTTATTATTCCCGATTACAAGCGGGGAAACATGTTTGTTAAGAGCTTTCCAAGACTGCACAGAGACTGGTTGTACGATAGAAACATATGTACGTTTTCATCATTGGATATGGATTTCTTGGTTAAAAACCATTCTTGTACCACTGAAAAGGAAAATAAATTTGTAAGGACTGTTCCGGGGAAGCATGATTAAGACCTCATGGCAGCAAGTGTTCTAAAGATTGTTTTGAAAGGATTTAAGGTGACTATACCGGTATTTAAACCATCAAAAAAGAAAAAAGGCATAGCCAAACCCTGTATTAAAAGTGTGATCTTTTCTAATTTAGAGAAGAGGCAAAGGAAACAAGGCTTATGCGATCACACTGCCCGTCCATTGTTCCCCTGCCAGTAAGTTTTAATGCATTTGCCAATTTTGACCAAATGTGACAGCGTTAGAGATCCTAAGATACTGAGCTCCTGAAATCTCAGTATAAATATGCGGCTAAATAGACAAGAGTGACCTCGTGAGCCTTCCAGGGAGAGAAAGGCCATACCATGAACTCAACCCTTAATTAAACATTAATGAATCCATCTGGGAACTAGCTCTGAAATACAGGTCCAAGTTTCACCGATTTCATTGCGCCCAGACCTTCTTGCTTAGCTGTTGTATAAGAAGGCTCTTGTGATGAGTGTGAGATAATCTGGGGTGGTGGGGGGTTCTTTGCATTTGAACATACTAGAACAGAAAACTCTACTGGATGTGAAATGAAATAGTCGCGTGTCGTTTCCAGCAGTCTGTTGAATTCCAGGCGTTAATAGAGCCTACCAGTCAGAAGTTAGTAACCAGCTGGAGAAGGTTACCAAGCTAAAACGTAGTAGAAATACTAGTTTATAGGATTCCATGTGGAAAACACTGAAGGTTTTCCTATTATTTCTGAAATATAAAACTTATATAAAACAAAAGTGCTCCTGCATGAGAGTGCTGCGCTCTAACCCTGTGACATAATTTGCAGTCGTATTAAGTGTATGCTTTTCTAATCTGAAGTAGAAAGTAATGCCAAAGCAACAGCAGCAGCGTGTCACGCTCTGTATTCCTACTGCGTGACGTGTTCATATGCAAAGTAAATTCTTAAAGAGTTCTTTGGTGTAGAACTTACTTCAAAGTAATGTTATGTCTCAAAATAGAGTTACACTAAAAGTAACTCAAAGCAGTAATATCGAAAGAGCAGAAAATCCAGGTTTTGTCGAGAAAAAGTACATTGAGTATACGCTTGATTGTGTTTCTTCCTAGAATGTGATACACACACCCTTTAGAATTTCTGAAAGTCATACTTTGCTAAGAACTTTATTGAGAAGGCCTATTCGGTAATTAGAACGAAAAATAGAAACGTCTGAAATCACAAAATTCATTTTTACTCTTAAGTATCTACTTTCTGAGAACTTTTACACATTTCGTTGCTATAGGCTGTGTTATAGGACGTGTTTTCAAAAACTGAAACAGTCCTAAAATTGGATTCAGTCTGTGTGAAGTATAGATCTTCATCCCAGTAGAGCATGATTCTAAATTAGGAATTTGGAATTTCTGTGTCTTTGACAGTTACAGAACCCCAATTGCCAAGTCAGACCACACCTGTCCTTGTTAGTCAAGATGTTTTTCAAAATACAGTGTATTCCAGTTTGATAGTGAAAGCAAAAACACGGAAAAAAGAGATGATCCATTTTTGGGTTGAACGCTCTCTCGCGTTCGTGTGTGTATTTTCATGAATACTTCATTCACACTTGAGAGTTGTCAAGTTTGCACTTTTCGAGAAAGCAGATTCTGGCAATATGAGGTAATAAAGTATGCTCAGTACTCACTTTGTCCTCCCAGCAAGTAAGACAGGGTTGGTCAAGGGTTGGAAGGAGACACAACCTGGGCAGCTGACTCAAACTGGCCCTGTCCCTTTGGGTGTTCCATGCCAAAGGAATGTCACGCTCAGCAATAACAAAAGGAAAGGAAAACAGTCTTTAAATGTTAATGAACCCTTGGAATATAAAAGTAAGAGTTCCAACTGCTGGTTATCTGAGTGTTCTCCTAATTTTGGAATTTCTTGTGGCTGGTCATGATCGCAATTCTTCAGATGCTTCTGCATTTCAGTATGAGGAAGTCACCAGAAATAACTCAGGTTCATAAGGCAAATTCTGAAGGTAACAGTCCATTTGTTCTCTTACTCCTTGAACTAGACACAAATAGCAAGAAGAATAAGACCAGGGTCTGTTCTTCAGAATCTGTAGCTCTCTGTTTTACAAAACAACTTTATTACAGCAAATTAGAGCTGCCTGCTGTGTAAATATCTGTTTTCCTTCCACAGCCCTTGTCTGTAGAAAGGCATAGACATTCTTGACTGGTCCTGCCTTTCATAGCTATACTCAAAGGAGATATATTAAGAGATATATTAATGTTGTACATTATTCAGTATAAGGACTAATCCAAACAGCAGAGCATCTTAAGACCAGACAGCAAACTTTGTGTTTGACTGTTTCTTAACCATTTTCAAAGCTACTCAAGCCTTGCAACTCCAAGGCCAGAAGGAAGAGTATCTCCACACCAAATGCAGCCTATGGAAGTCACATACAGTAAACTCTATGCATGAAATGTAGACTATCTACAGCTCTGTTATGGAATCATTTGGTGCCGTAGGATTAGAGCAGCACACTGAGCAGCAGAGGCTGAGGTGGCCAGTGTTTTTACAGTACATTTATGCTTTGGGTTAGGTTTAATCAGGCATTATTGTGGTCCTTTGGTCCCTGTTATGTATGAGCACATCTGCTCTGGAGCTTCCTATTTAGCTTCCTACTGATTGAAATTAGTTTGCAAGCACCAACACTTAGGAGCACATCAGATCAATGCTCAATGAATGGAGACAGTGCAGAAATTCACTTCACAAGCATCTTGATCAAAAAAAGTAACACCAGTAGTTCTTGCAGTGTCCACTGCAGTCATTCTTCTCTCCAATACAAGAAATAGAGAGTTGTTTCAGGAGTCTCTTCCAAAAACTGGAAGAATGTGCTCCATGGGCTTAGGCTGGAGAAACTTGCCACAGCAGTTTCTAGAAGCTAAAAGACTAAAAAGGAGCACAAGCACAGAGTGAGCAAGTTCTTGGGAGACAATCAAGTGAGAATTACCATTGACGTGACATCCCGTGCAGGAAGCGCTTGTATGAACTACACAACCTTGGAGGTGTGGATAGCACTCAGGGGAAGGATTGTGCATTTGTCCTGGTCCTTTAGCTGAGCACCTGCTTCAGAGCCTGCCAGAGGCAGGAGGTCAGGCTGGATGTGCCAATCTGACACGGCTCTTCCTGCATTCTTGATGAGACTGTGGAAACTGACATCAGGCATGCGATCTACAGGTGAAAGAACTGCGTGATCCCGCTTCAGCAAGAGGGAAATCCTTCTTGTGCGAGCAAATGTGATCTTGCCAGAGAGTAAAAACGAGTTATTTTGTTTATGTAGGTAGTTTTCATTGCTTCAGTTAACTAAGGCAAGGATTAGTATCTTGGCTGTGGGGCTTTGAGTACTCTGTTTAGCAAAATACGGTGTTTCTGGGAAACCCTTTTTAAAAGCGTTGCTAGTGTTGGGTATTGCAGGTTGTGGAGGGGGAGAGAAAGAATAGGGTGTTGGAAATTCTGCGTGGGGAAAGTACTTAGAAGTTTTATGGGAGACTAGATAGGTAGAGGTGTCTATATTTAAAAGTACAGGAAATACTGTTTGTCATGTCGTGGTTAGTTTCTTCCTTCCCCTTTTCCCTTACATTGGCACACGCGCGCGCGCACACGGCTGTGTCCGTGTGGAACTTGTGCGTTCTTTCCTAAGGGTCACATCTTTTTTCTACTTTCTGTTACAAAACTTGGTTCCTCTGTCTTCCTTTATTCTGCTCTTGCAAGATCACAGAACATTAAGCCAGGTCTTACCACGTAACTATGAATGCCTAAGCTTGTTTTCCTTGTTAGTTGTTGCATTGTTGTCCATGAGCAGGGACCTGATGCTGTTGAGTTTCTCTTGTAGCTGTGAATGTAGCTGTGTTGGGAAATCTGCCCACTGTTTCACATCTCTCTAAGAACCAGGAAGAAATGAGTGATGCAGTCGAAATGTGTACCATTTTATACACAGTCGAGGTTTTAAACCTCTTTGTCTTTCTATGTGTCGTTAATTTTGTATCACAAAGAATCATCAGAATTCCAGACCGTTTTCTGCTTTTAATGGGAAAAAATGAAAGAGCTCTGGAAATAATGAATTTAGTAGGTTAACTTGATATAACAGAATTACTGAGGCTGGGAAAAACCTCTTAAGGTCATCTAGACCAGCCTCTGACCTAACATCACCACAGTCAGCTAGACCATGGCACTAAATGCCACATCCAGTAATTCATCCGATAATGAATTATTCAGGAGTCTGAGAGGAACATAATCAATCAGAGTTGTCCTGTGTGCTCTAATCTGTTTGGACATTTAAATGATACAGAATGAATTGTTTTCTTTTCAAAAAGCACATGATATTATTTCTGACTTTTGCTTTTATGAAACAATCTGAGTAAGAATGTACAACATGCCCAACATAGGTAAACCTGAGTTGAAATGAGGTTGTTAACAGCAAATGTTCTGAAGAATCCAATTATTTTAACTGTCTTAGCACAAACTAGGTGTTGGTGGTCTTACAATTAAATCAAATCATTCAGGGTCAATTTTTCAGTGGCCTTGTCTTTGAACTCAAGGTAGCAGCTGCATTTCAATGAGCTAGTGCACTTCTGAGCAGCAAAACGATGCAGTCCTTACCTCCACATAAAGAAACATTTGAATGCTCTTCAAGTTAACAATTGCACGAACACGATTGTTCTGATGTGGAATAGGCATAACTTTTCTGCATTACCGTGGTTTTCCATACGTTCTGAGACACCTAAAATTAGTCTGTTGTATCAAGAAGCGTTGATCGGCATTGTGTGAAAGACGTAGTCCTTGTGCTTGAGTGTCCAGCTCAGGAAACATTGTCAAAGGTAGAGAATGCCCATCCTTTGAAAATCAAATCCTTTTAAGTCGTTCGTGTGAGTATTCTGTAACAGAGGGACTAAACATGCTTCAAACTCTTGGCTGCTTTTTCAAAAAAATAATGTACATACCATACATTTAAAACCCAGGACATGTGTTTCCACTTTCCGGCTTCCTGAACAAAAATGTGATAGCTGTATGGAACAGTTGGTGTTAACCATGCTTGGTACCTGTTCAATTCCAGTTGAACTTCAATGATTTGTGCTGCAAAACCAGGTTCACGTTTGTAATTTCAGCGAGATGCAACAATAAAGAAATACACACAACTTAATGTTCTTTTTTCAAAGTGGGAAGGACAAGTTCCATTACGTGCTCTTTGATTAACCCTCGCCACTATACAGCATAGTGTGGATTTTAAATTTCCTCCCAAATTCCATGCCCTTTATTGATACAAGGGAAGCGTTCGGTTCGGTGCAAGAAATAAATGAAAGTTGAAGTTTAGCAAATGTTTATGACTTTTATTGTACAACCTACCTAGATTTCCTATGGGTTGGGCTTGATGATCTATGAGGTCTCTTCCAACCTTGGTAATACTGTGATACTGTGAATGTAAGAGGTGTTTAATCTGTGGGATCTCTAAAACAATAAGGTAATAATTTATACCTTTGAAATGTTTTTCATTGGCAGCTAAAGAAGAACATAAAAAAGAGGAGAGTGGTTTGGAAAATGCACAAAAATGGTAAGGTTTTTGCTAGAGTTTTCTAGCAGTTTATTTTGCTCAAAGGTGTTGTTGATCTTAGGAATTACATTAAATAAGAAAAAGAACTGGAACTTCCAAGGAGCAATCTGCTTTCTGAAAATTCCTATGTGGTCTTCCCAGAGAAAGTTCAGTTGTTTTAATTACTGATTCAGTAGTCAAGTGCGCTGTGTTGGAGGTTTTAATTACTGTCACCATTAAACCGAACCATGAGCGTTACAGCGTACTGTAGTAACTGGTTAACTACCTCGTGTAGTAAAAATGTGTTTCCTTGCGTTTCAATGTAAAAAAATATTTCATCAGCCCTTAAGCTCCTGAGTGCAGTGGACTACGAAACCAGTAACATCCTAACGGCTTGTTGCCTGAGTTCCTGTGCATTGCTTAGACCAAAGGAGGCAGAACAGGGGGAGAGGTGAGATGGTCTGATCGACAGATAGTGAAACATTACATAAGTTAGTGTCTCCAGTAAATTTCTTACCAAAGTACGTGTTTGTGAGTGTGAAGGATCTGCCTTTAACCCTGTTCGTGTTGGCTGTGAAACTGCCATAAATCAGCTGCGGCACACTACGTTTTTATTTCTTTTAAATGATTTTTTTTAATGGCCACTTAGGGCGGGTCTGCAGTCGTTTGGATTTTTGTGTTACTTTGCTGAGCCCAGAGTCTCTCCACCTGGGTTAGTCTTCCTAGAAAGTCAGGAAAAGAGAGAGAAAGACACCTCCCAAATGCAGTTCAGGTCTTCAGTGAACCATTGCTGTTTGTTGATTGGAGACGATGCCTGAGTTGGCTGAGCATTGGCTAACACAAGCTGGGACTTCACCAAGCGATTCTTTTTGTCAAGGATGGGTGGATAGCTTCTGCCTAGCTGCAAGCCTGGCTTGTGTGGCGCTGGGTCTTCCATGTTCTACTTGCTTTGTAGCCTTTCTGCAGCGGACTCCCCAGGTTACTTCCAAACACCAGAAAGCACCCTAAGAAGCTAGATTAAGCTGGGTGAAGGCAAAACAGTGCTACTGGGCGATGGGCTAGAGGGGATGAGGAGTGTCGGGGTGAAGGCAGAGCGAGAGATGGTGTGCAGGAATCCAGAATCCCAGAGCAAGCAGAGACGACTTTGTCAGCTACAGCTGAGATGGGGATGGTTCAGTTAGGAAGAAGAAAGCGTGATGTTACCAGGGCTGCTCTTACATGAAGCCAGCCTGAGAATTATTTCTGGTCTTGCTGTTGCTGGCTCTTAGTCAGGGGACGTGAACAGCTGAGAAATACTTGGCCCCAGTGAGTGTTAGAGCAGTGACATTGCCCAGTAGACACAAACTTTACCCATGTGGTTGTGCCTGAGGTGTTTTAGTAAACTACTCTGAAATCCCAGAGAAGTTTACACGGGTATTTAAAGATGTGTCAGGGTTGGGTTTATGTATTTCTTTTCTCCTTGCAGTGTCACTGCAGGACCCTTAAACCCTGATTATGGACTGAGATCCAAGCTGCTTTGTTTTGTGAAGCAGCTGGGGTCTATATTCCCTTATTTCTGGGGGTAACTTTTGTATTGTTTGATGGTTATATCCTTCAAGCCTAGGTAAAAGCTGGAACTACGGCAAAAAACCCTTGATACTAACCACGGCGATTTGCTGTGAAAACATTTGCAGTGTGGACTTTGCAAATGTAAAGATGAGTTAGGAAAGAAGTACCTGCTGAAGCCACATCTGTTGCTCGAGTGACATCTGTGGAATAGCTGGGGGCTCCTTATGAGTCTTCAACATGCATCTTATTTATTTTTTTTCAAGATTTGCACTTCCCAGATCTAGGACCTATTGGCAACTGTAAGGAAGGATGTAACTTTCTTTTGCCAAAGTCAGTATTTCAATGAAAATGGATTATTTCAAACATATTTTTACCTTTTAGAGAAGTACCTAGTCACGTTCATTGTTCCATTGTAGCTGTACAGAGCAAGATCATAAAGCTTAAAAAGGCACGATTGGTAAAATCCTATTGAAAATATCATGTATAATAGAGGAGTACTTTGAAAATGTCCACGTGTGCAGCAATCCAGTGGCCACATTATAAAGTGAAAGACTGTTAAAGTATTTGTGATGTGTTTCCATACAATTAATTACCTGCTTATTGACACATGTGGAAGGAGATGATTTATTTTCGGTTAAATCTTTACAAACTGAGTATTGGTGCTGTCTGGGACAATCTGCCGCACAGTACCTGAAGCTTGTTTTTAACCAGCCCTGAAGGGTTTTTTCCCCTGACTTTGCATGTACCTCTTACAAAGTCCTTCGATAAAGACAAATGAGAGAACAAGATCTTAATGGAGTGTTGCAGCATAAAATTACAGAAGTAGTTACAAAACAGCTTTTCCTGAGATACGGGAAGTCAAGTTTCTCTCGTTAAAACTGGATGCCTGTCACTTGCTTGCGTGTGACATGTCTGTGTGATGGCTCACGTGTCTCCAGCTCTGGGGAACAAGGTGGGGGTGTCGGGAGGTGTTACACTCGGGGCATGAATTGCTGCTGTGATTGCCAAGGCTAAGGGTAAGCTACGGTAATTACCAGCCTTGACTACTGAATCAGGAACCAGCCCTCAGAGAAACCATTTCCCCAGTGGGCTGAGATGTGTTGACAGTTTTTTTCCCCGTTCCCTCGTAGCTTTGAAGAAACAGTGGGATACTTTGGGATAAAGCCAAAGCCTGGTGAGAAGGAGATCACACCAAACTACGTTTTCACGGTGTGGTACGAATTCTGCAGTGACTTCAAGACCATTTGGAAACGAGAGAGCAAAAGCATTTCCAAGGAAAGGTAAGGTTCTAATAAAGTCATTAATACCATTTCAGATGTCTGGGAAACTGTTCCTTCTCAAACCAAACAAATTATACTCCCATATTTCACAGGCGTCATTGTTTTCTTTCAGATCTAATGGACATCAAGGACAGATTATTCCCTCAGGGTGCGTAGGAAAATTCACCAAAGGCATGCTGTCCCCACAAAAAGATAAACACATATAATCTGATAAATTACACTTTTGTAACCCCTTCCAATTACTAGCTAGTAAAATGAAAGGGGAGCTGTGCTAATTTGTAACAGATTGCTTCTCTGTGCATTTTCATGTTGAACTAACCTAAATGAGGCGATATTGCTGTCGCAGACAGTACAGACAAATAAAAGTGAATGCTTTTCCACTTAATATACTGCACTTGCATCAAAGGGAAGCCCCAGAGATTCAGGCCACACTTAGCACAGTGTCGAAGCCCCACACTGAATTTACAGCACTACTTCTGACTTTTGGTGTCCTGCTGAGGACATCAAACTACTTGCCGCTAGATCTCACCACAGTCTCCTGATTTTATTAGTTAGAGAAAAAAACCAAACCCAAAAACTAAAGCTTTCAATTATTTTCTTGGTTTTCTTAAAGAAGCTTAAAATCCTTTTCAAAGAAAAAACATTTGCACTGCAAGCACGCCATGCCTACCGTCACTCAATTTATTTGAAAAGACCTAAAAGGGAGGTGAAGTGGTCTTGCTTGTGAACAGAATGGATTAATCACTTTTGGCGTGAAATGTAAATCCACGGTCTTACTCCAAATTGACACAGATTTAGCGAAAAGTGGCTTGAAAACTGTCAGCAAAAGTAGTGAACTCATTTACTCGTAGATTTGCCTTTTTGCTCCAAATCTTTGGGGTTCTTCAGTGCAGAACTTGATTTTAAAAAGTCCAGATGTGTAAACTGTGATTTCCTAATTGCAGATCTTATCGACACTGTTTTACCAATAGTTCAGGTGTTAAAGATTTGAAGGTTGTAGGGTTTTGTGCCGTCTGTGTTATGATTAGATTGATTTTAGAAGCTGACAACTCCAAACATTTACAAAGAATCCTTTCTTTCAGTGCCTAGCTCAATATGCAGATTTGGTTTACAAATTAAAACCCATTAAAAAATCACTTACTCCTATTCGTAGTGTAAAGCAGTACCAGCAGCATGCTGAGTGCTGTATGCAGTTACTACAACGCCTCAAAGTGCTGCCACTTCCTGAATTATAGAAACTCTTTTTCAAAGTTACTTCAACTTAATTTTGCACAGTTTCATTAATCTCAGGAGGAGAATTCATTGTTCTTTACATGCAGCATTTGAGTGATTCATCAGGACGCGGACTGTTGAAATGAGTAGCCTTCTGCAATGTGTACATTAGAATGGCCAAAGTGTTTTCATCATCCTAAATTGTTCTGTAACGTGCTAATGAAAAGGTCATCATTAAGTCCATAGATTAGAATGATGGAAAAGCTGTTTTCGTCACCTGAAAATGTCCTGTGAAGTCATAGCCACTTCCGGGCTCTGTTTTACAAAGTATGAGACTAACAGTTGATGAGCTACTGTCCAAAACATCTTGAAAGCCAGCTCAGCGGTACTGTGCTCGCTGGTGACTCAAACCCACAGTATGACAGGAATGGACAGCTGTCTTCCTGAAGTGGCTAATTCATTGGACGCACTGTTGGACTTGCATTTTTGAAGATTGTCATTTAATTGTTTTAAATGCGTTTATCACTAACCATTTGTTTTGCAGGGATTTTAAAGGGGAGAATTGGCAGTGTAAGTAGATGTTTTCAAATGTGGGTTCTGAGACTGAGACACTGATATCCTTGTGTGAACGTGTTTACAGTCGAATTACCTTTCAAATATCAAGAGAAGCTGCAGAAACTTGGCATAAAATACGTGTGAATTTACTAGACACATAGATAACTAAAAATGAGTTTCACTGTTTATATCTCTTTAGGAAGGTTAGTAGTGGATTATAATTCATCTGTCAAGATCTGTGGCTGGGAACATTTTAAATCTATGCAGATTATTATGTAAAGGTGTACTTAAAAATATGTGAGCAAAGTCAAACCCTCCAAGATTCCAAGACTAAGATTTTATGCGCAAAACTCCACAACTTTGCATTGTATGACAAACAACTTGACAAAACCTCTCTCTGTATGTCAGTAAAAGCAAGATTACTGCCTTGAACTAAATGACAGCCTCAGCTGCAAGAGCTTGTTTTGTCTAAAGGCTGCTTGGCTCCCAAACATGACACAACTGTAGAAATCTCATTAGATTTCCATGAGACTTTTTCTTGAAGTAAAGGAAACACTTCAGCTGAGCTGCCCTGCATTTAACCGACCATGAAGATAAATTAGCTGCCTGCAAAATATAGTTGAGTCATTGTCCCTTCTCCTGGACGAAATTTGTACACCATTTAGGAATGCAGGACAGAGTTATGGCTAGAGAACAAACCTAGATGAATATGTTGCAGCATGGTTATGAATATAGATTATGATACCAATATATTTTATCGTGTCCTTGGTACGGTGTGGTACATAAATTATTCCAGGGGTAACAATTCCTAAACCTTATTCCTGGTAGGAATATGATGACAGTTTACGTTCAGACACAGTATTCCCTTCAATACCAGAATGCAACTACAATACTGGAAAATTGCCTTTGATGATCACCTCTTTATCTTTGATAAACAGCTTAAGATAAATAATAATAGTCACAAAATGATACGGATTTTTAGTTTGCATCAGAACCCAGCTTTGCTTTTGAGAGCTGTGTGTCATCGTGTGCCTGTGCATCCAGATCCGTAAGCACAGAATCAGCTGAGCTTTTACGCCGCCTTCTGTTTATAAAATTTTGAGGTAGTGACTGAAGGGGAGGCTAAAACAAAGGTGCATTTTTAAAAAGTCTACTAAAGCTTACAAGAGCTGTTGAAGTGTGTTTTGAAGGGATACCCGAGCCAAGTCTGAGTATAGGGAAAAAGTATAAATAGAGACAGAAATACTAGTGTTTTGCAATGAGAGATTTCACCAGAAAATTTGGTTGTGTGTTACAAGAATTGTTGTTATGTGTTTGTGTGTGTCTCCCTTTAAATATGAAATGATTAGATGTCAAAAGAATTATTGCTGTTAATTTGACGGGCTGCTTACACAGCAGAGATCAGATTGCCACCTTAGTGACTGTACCACCTCTTTCAGACTGAGCATACGTATCCGCTTTACAGGGCAGCATTCAGAAGAGAGGAGAACCAAAGTTTGTCTCAATAGCTGGAGGAGACAGAATTATATACCTCACCTTAAAACTGGAAACCGAGTTGTATTTTTTAATGGACCTTTTAGAAAAGGCACTTTTAAAAAATGCTTTCGTCGTTCTTGAATTTCATCTCTAGCACAAAACGTTTTGATGGTTTCAACTTAATCTTGGGGAAAACAAAGTGATTGGTTTTTTTTGCCACGAAGGCAGTAACAGTCATAAGCTCTGACTGAAGGTAGCTAGTGCTAAAGATGAAAACGTCCTAATAAAAGAAAAAGCACTGTAGCCAACTTTATTTTTTAATTGCTATCATAGTAACTTGGAACTGTTGATAGCTTTCTACCCAAAGGTAGAAATCCTTTTAATAAATACAGACTTAATTGTTGTTCATTCTCCTGCATTTCTACACAGGAAAAGAGTGAATCTGGAGAGTCCTTGTTTGTAACACCACATCATCATCAGAGATAACATGTAAACTGTAAAACCTCTTAGCAGAGCTGGCCAATACAATATTCAGTATTTTTAACCATTTATTTAGCTAATTATGAGACTGGCTTGTGCCTAACAACTTTAATTAGACAGAAACACTTGTCACAATGGAACTAGTAATTTCTGGTTTGATTTTCCACATCACAGTTAGCAGGGAGACAAATAATCTTTGGGTCAAGATATTATATCTGTTTTAGATGAGCAGGTTTATTTTACAGTTTGATTCTAAAAGTTAATTCCTCTCTCATCTATTGCATGTCACTTGTAACTTAATGTAAAATTCAAAGAGAGTTTGACTGGCAGCTGCTCCTGTCCATTGGTACTGTGGTACAACTGTCTGTCCTGAACGTTAGTCCAACATTCCAAAACAGGGCGTCATCCAGGTATCATACAACCTGTACATAGGACAGAAGCCAGAAGATGGCCATAACAGATGTTTGTTTCATTTAATTTGAACTGGTGGTCTAACAAGGGGAATTGAAAACACAACGTGAATGCAGTCATTAGGCGGCTTTATGGATTAGTGCTGGGAAAAGGCAATGTATTTGTGAGAAAGTTGATCAGTGAGCCCTCCGGTGTTACAGGGCTGTGGGCTAGCGATTACTTGTCGTATAAAAGCTTTTGAAGTGAGAGGGACGGGGGCAGGAGAGGCAAGATGACGTTCTGCATGTCTACATTGCACATGCGTGTTGAGCGGATTTTAGGTGGCCAGTGTAGCCTTAGTCTATGCCAGAAAAGCAGGGCTGGGGTAGCTGGTAACTGATTAATTCATGGTTTGTACCAGATGTTTAAGATGTTTAAGACAAAGGATTTTTACATGTTTCTGAGGGGCGAATTGAGGAGATAATTACAAATTACAGTTACATGCTGCAAAACAGACCTGGCTGTTTCCCGTAGTTCATGTAACACAGTTGTTGAAGTGCTGCATCAAGGCTCTTGCTCTTGGCAAGAAAACTATTGGGGTGTTCTAGGTGTTGTTAGGGAATCACTATATAACAGACAGCATCACTGAATCATTACATTAATCTAAAGTTATGCATACGTAGTTCTTCTCCCTTCCTCTCCACAAGGATGCAGTAGATCAGGTAAATAACAGTTTGTGCATAGAAAACCATTTAAATAATGAACCTACTGCAAAGCAGACAGTAGAGATCTGTACAGGCATGGAGAGTGAATGGGAAGTCGTTCGTGCATACCTCGTCTGACACAGTAGTTGGAGAGCATCAACTGCAATGAGCAAGTGGCTGGTTCAAGGCGAATGCGCTGATGCCTCTTTACAGTAGGCATTCTTAGTCTGGGGTGGTATTTCTTAGTCTCTGAAAGGGAGTCACTGTTTAGCTGTATTAAAGGTCTGGGCTGAGGATGCAGCTTGGCTCTGTATTGAAGAGTTGACTGCAGCTACCTCTGCTAGTTCATCTCCACCCATATCTGAAGATTCAGCTTGCACAACAATTCCTCTGCCGACAGAGCCTTCTGGGAGGAGTTTGCACTTAGAGTTATGGAAAGCACAAAATCTTCATTCCAAGCTATTTCATAACCCACCAGCTGCATGGGAGGAGCTTTGGAAGCAAAGAGAATGGATTATTCCACAATATCAAGAGGTTGAGAGAGAAACAGATAGAGGGATGTCTGACCTCCTACAGTAACAGAGCCTAAACATACATGAGAAGCAACTGACTTATTTAGAAGGGATTCTAGTTTTTCTGGCTGGGGACTTTAGACCATGGAGCATGTGAGCTCACACCTTTTTCTGTCTGACTGGAATGGGAGGTAGGGGTGAAAATGATAATTAATTTATCTGGGTAGTCCCTGGCTTGATAATGTCTTTTCCTCTAAGGAGGAAAAGCATTTTCAAGGAAACATACAGGCTTATGTTTAGGTTTAGTTTCTGCATCCCTAGTTACAAAATGAAGGTAATAATTTTAGTTGTTGTTAATTCTTCACTGATACCTCCTCACTTAAGTGGCCTCTCTTGCATCTGGTTTACAGGGCAAGAAGCAGAGGCAGGAAAAAGCCAACTATATCCCTATTCCTAATGTTTTGATTCTTTCATTCAATTTTGTTTTCCATATTGTGTGGTATGTGCAGTATTGCTCAGTGTTACAGTTGACACCAGATCTTCTTTGTTCGGTAAAGTGTATGGACCGCTTCTGCTCTCTGTTAAAGGAGAGTAACCTTTCTCTGGAATGTGCCTATGATCAGCTGGTCAGATTTCAAGGGTGAAGTGCATTCCTGAATTGTTTTGCCTCATGCTGTTGCTTGTCAAATTAACATTTGCACGCCTGTTGTCTCTGGGTTGTGATTCGGCCACTCTACCATCCTTTCTGGTCTCATCGTCTCTGCAGTGTTTGATGTTCAGAAGGATTCTTGTCACTGTTTTTCGAGCACGCTTCAAAGAATCACAGAATCATCATGGCTGGAAAGGACCTCCAGGGTCATCGAGTCCAACCTTTATCCTAGTATCTAACTGCT
>JAOXOE010027325.1:0-16406 GCA_028565055.1 Phoeniculus purpureus
TTCCAACCCAGAGTGATTCTGATTGTATAACTTCTCCAGTGAAGTGATCCTGCTGTGGCAGGGGGATTGGACTAGATAATCTTTCGGGGTCCCTTCCAATCCCTAATGATTCACGATTCTAAAACAGCAGTAAGAAGGCTAAAAGCAGGGTTGACAGTGGTATCCTTCACACCACGTACTAAAGTACACAGTTGCACTTCCCACTTATCCCTGTTCTCAGAGGTCACTCAGACACAGACGACACCAAAGGCTTAGGCTAAAGACTGAAACTGAGCCATCCGTCAGAAAACAGTTGTTATAGTAGAGGGTATGCAAACGAGCACTGAGTAAGCAAGGGCAAAGCATGAGGAGGGAAGAAGTAGACAGGGAGCCTGACCTGCTGCAGTGAAGTATGATTCACTCAAGATAAATCAGAGGTGACTCTTCATGTAGAGCGGCTGTCTCTGTATATCAAAGGCAAATCCCCGAGCGTGCTGGTATTTAAAGAGCTGACTGGTTTAGACACGCATTACTAATGAAGTCTATGCAGATTTATTTTTTACACACTAGCAACCTCTTGGTCTCTGACTCAGTAAGTGATAAGCTGGGCACATTAGAAACAAATGTGTGGTCATTAAACGTGAACCATGAAAAGGATTTCTGGAAGTAAATCAGACCGAGCATACTGGCATGGACATTAAGGGAGGTCATGAAATCTGGATCAAAACTGGCCCAGATGGTGAAGAAAACAAAACACTGAGAAGGAATAGGGTCCATCTCCCAGCTGGGGATCTGAAGTCTGGCTTCCTATGATTAGAGAACTGAGGTTATCTTCCTGTGACAAGTGCTAAATTAACGAACAAAAGAGCAAAGTTCCCATAGGTCCCTTTCCCTCTAATCCTTCCGACTTCCAAATATGATTCTTAGAACAACACTAAAAGCTTACAGGTTATACACTGCAAGGAAAGGGATCTTACAAGAAAAACAGAACTGACTATGCAGAAAGAGCAGTCCTGGTATTACCTCTCTCCCAGACAGGAAACAAGCACCACCCTCCTGGCATATTAGAGGCCGCATCTCTGGGGAGAAGTGGACAGGACGGGTGACCTAAACTGACCAACAGGGTATTCTATCCCATAGACATCATATTTGGACAAAGCTGAAAAATTACAAGGGCCAGTCTCTCTTCTTCAATAGCTGGTGCTTGAGGAGAACTCTCTCTGTTCTGCCTTCCATCCCAGTCCATGCAATTCTGAATTCAGTCCCAGAATCCAGCTCCATAACCCACTGCCATCTGCTACTGAGTCCAGTCTGGGACCTCCCCAGCATCTGCCCACAGCATCAGTGGTGATGGTGGTGGAATTGACAGCAGAGGGGTTAGGTTAGAACCACAGAATCATTTTGAGAAAGACCCTTGGTATCATCGAGTTCAACCATCAACCCTACTCTACAAGTTCATCCCTAAACCAGATGCCCCAATAATACATCTAAGTGACTTTTAAACACATCCAAGGATGAGGACTCAACCAGCTCCCTGGGCAGCCCATCCCAGTGTCTGACCACTCTTTCCATGAATAACTTTTTCCTGTTGTCCAATCTAAACCTACTCTGTTGGAGCTTGAAATCATTCCCTCTGGTTCGTTTGCTAATTACCTGTGAGAAGCTAATTACCTGTGAGCAGCACCAACATCTCTACAATGTCCTTTCAGGTAATTTTAGAGAGCAACGAGGTCTCCCCTAACTCCCCTAAGCCCTCCCTTCCTCAAACTAAACAGCCCTAACTCTCAATCTCTCCTCACAAGTTTTCTTCTCCAGGCCCTGGGCTCAGTATTAGTTTACTATACACTTCGTATTACCATTACCCTCATTAAATCTGTTCTAGTTTTCTTTCCCAATCCACAAGCCTCTTCTCCTTATTTTCTTTCCATTTCCCTTTGGGAAGGGACAGGTGTTTGTTAACAGAGAGCATCTGCCATTCATCTAGTGGAACCCTGGATTAATCAACCATAACCTGGAAGGGTAGAGGACTGGTTTGTTTAGCAACAGGCTATTTGAAAAGCCTGTGGACTGGAAGCCTACAGAGATACACACAAACATTGGCTGCCTTTTCCTTCTACCAATCACATGGAAAACTTGTTTCTAAGCCAGGTGTATATTACAACCCAGAGTTTATAAATAAATGAACAGCAAAAACCCCTCTAAAAAGCCAATCGATAGTTCAGCAGATAGACTTAAGGTTTGTTTAAAAGATAAACTAAAAATGTTTGTAAAAGTGCTTTATACTCTGCTTTTACTAGTCCTTGCTGCAGGTTATTGATCTTTTACAGACAAACAGCCTCCATTAAATAAGTACTTTTGTTAGCCTGGCAATTTCTCCCAGAAATCTTGATCCTCGGTATTACTCATCAGCATGTGGTACTGAGTAACAACCAGTGTTCTGTATGATCTAGTCTGACTTTCATCCACAGCTAGATTCTCAGAGCTTATTGTTTGACCCAAACAACAAGAACAAGTTAAACAGTCTGTAAAGCTGTTCACAGGCAACAGTTTAACTATATGACCTCATCTTGGGTAACCCCACAGCTTTATCTACCACATTTTCATCTCATATCCTGGTAGAAGGTCTGGTAACAGGACAGAGTTTACTCCAGTCACAAAATGCTTCAATAACATAAGTGGGTTAACTTCCAGTTCTGATACCTCACCTGCTCCAAGTTCCACATTCAAAAGGCTAAGCAACACTTTGGCACACCAAGAGAGTTTAATATTCCTAAATATCAGTTGCAGGGTATTAATGCTCATTTCCTACAGCTGAGAGTATAGAAAGCAATTCTGAGAATAGGTTGAAAGCCCAGACTTATTGAATGTGATGCTGAACTGGTTAAAACATTTCTAAAGATTGAAGAACGAGGAACCACTTCAAAAACATAAGAACGGATTTTAAATGGCAAGGAGAATGGAAATGGCACATCCCAAATAGCACCATTGCTTCAGCTTGTACTTTTCTTTATCGCTGTTAGTGCTACCTAGATATAAGACAGACCTTTAAATTCATTTTTGTACAACAAACCTTCTCGAATAAATGTGAAGGCAAGTGGGGTGGTTTGTTTGGTTTTGGTTTTCACTTTATATGAGAAGTGATACAAGTAAAAATGAAGTGTACTGAAACTGAATTGACACTCCCACAGCTTCCTGTCATTTATTCTTCTGAGGAATCTTGATTCCTACAATATAAAGAATGTCTAAAGCAGAGCTACTTGACAACAATTAAAATTAAGGTAGTATCATTATTTCCACTAGGAATTGAAGTCTTTATCTTGTTAAACGACACTAATGAATGTACTACTGTGTCTATAAATGTACAACACTCATGTCTGCCGCCTGTTCCAACAGGAGTTTCAAGACAGCTGCATCTGAATTGGGAAGCTGAATGGGTTAGTCCTGAGACAAAAACGAAAAAGCAAAACCATATAGGCTCCCTAAGCTTTCTAGAAGATTGGTAAGACTGAATGATTTTGCAAAGTTTACATAACCACGCTTACTGACATGGAATTGCAGATCATCAGGAATAAAGGAGGACAACAGACACAAGGTAGATACCAGGTATCTATCTCAGAGATACTGAAAACTCTGCATGAAACACATGGAAATGGAAATTTTCCCATACAGACACTTGAATTCATTAACAGAAATGGAAAGACAAAATATACTCAAGTTAACTCCTCTTTTTGCTACCGTTTCTATTCCAGCCCGGTTCTGTCAGTTTTAATAATCCATCTTGGCATCAGTGGATGACAGTTTGCTCAGAAAACAGAAACAGCCGTCTACTAAATTAACAGAATTAGATTGCTGGTGGGGGGAAAAAAAATGTTCTACCAAAGAGCCTAAATAGTAGCAAGGTTTCCAGTTACACAGAAATTATCATCTCTCCCCCTGACATTACTAGCAGTACCAGCCAGTGAAAACATTTCATTCTCTTAACATACAAGTGCCTGTACTTCCATTACACCTTGGTACAACAGTGACCATATCTAACAGACAGGAACAGGAAGGAAGCGTCTCCCTCTCCACGACCCACAACACTTCATCAGACATCAGGAGCAGAACTACATGTTCAATGGCCTAATAAATGGACTTAAAACCAAATCGTATTTGGGGGAAAAAAAAAAGGCATAAAAGGTTGGTTATACGTACTTTTTGAAGATCTTGACTGAAGTCTCGTCACATTCCAGGAAGAATCTGTGTGACTTACCTTTGGGACCATTTCAAAACCCACGTCATCCCATGAGCATTCTAAATCACCAGCCAGGTGAAACTAGGAGGCTGGCTAATATGCAGTCCCCCATCCCCTCCCCACATCTCATATCAAATCCACATGGATTTCCAGCTGCCAACGCTAAAAAGCAGCAAAAAATCCCAAATCACCCACACAGGAACCATCAGGGAGACCAATGCAGACAGCACAGCATCTTTTGATCAACTCAGAAAAGCAGACTTTGGAGCCTTCAGAAAAACCAGACTGTCACTATGCGCTAAACAGCTCATCGTATGTGCCTTCAGTTCTGCCACACCTCAACCTTCTAGGGGAGGGTTGCAGATACAACATTACCACAGCACCGATACTGCATGGATCTTCCAGGTACCACTGACAAATCCTATGGTGAATACTCTTAATGAAAAGCAATGTCAGTAATCTATACAGAAGACTTAAAGAATAAAAAAAGTCTTTTCTAGTCTTAAAATCTGTACATGATAAGCTAAATAATTGAAGCCTACTGTCACTGCAATCACCACCAGGCAGTAGCAAAGGCCATATTAGAATTACCAGAGGGAATGCCTGAAAGCTGATGATCTGACCCCTAAAGGAAGACCTTCAGGGTTTTGTTCAACTATTTGATCAGATATTTCAATAGTAATTGGCCAAAAGAGCACACAACCTTTTGACATGAAGCAAATCAATATGTGAAGCAGCACAACACTGCTGTTGTCTGCTTAACTGACCATCTAGTTTTTACTGAACTTTCTAGCAAGCAGGATTCATTTTTTCACCTCAGCATACAGCTAGTAATTCAGTAGGAGACGATCTACAACATTACTCAGCAGTTTCACATGGATTGCATGTCTATCATCAAGCCTTGAAAAAAGACCTCAAAGCATAATTCAGCAGACAAAACCTAGCCATTCTGTACCTGTGTAAATATGGCACAGAACACACACAAATCATCCCTGGTTCTCTAAACCAGGAATCACCATCATTGGTGTGTTTGAGTTTCGTTTTAAGGAGAACGCAATCTCCAACGTATCCTAGATTGCTTATTTTCACGTTGACAAGGAAAAATTACCCTGCTGCATGCTTAGAAGGCACTTTCCAGGAAATAAAGACTGGCTTTGACACTGGGAAAGTTCTGTTTCAATTGCAAGTGAAACCAACCGCACGTTCTTTCTGTTCCCATCATCAGAACTCACAGCTCTCCACTCCAACATAAAAGCCTACTCACGGTCATTGCACTGGCTCCCGGAATACGAAGTCATGGAGCAATCACACGTGAAGCCTTCCCACTGCTGATTGCAGATGCCCTGATTCGCACAGGAATCTTCCTGGCAGGTAGTGCTTGGTCCTGGAGAAAGGACAATGAGAAAACAGTGAAACCCAGGTGGATCATTGAAGACAGGCCCACAAAAGCATCATTGTCGTTACCACCAGGAACTTCATGCACAAGAGAAACAGCACTAAGCAAACACTTTCACATTCTCCACATGCAAAACACTTGGGTAAAAAAAGCAAAAAGGCAACAGAAAAACAGTGTAAGAGAGACTAAGAAGGGAGAGTCAACAGCAATACATTCCCTCGTAAGCAGGGCTGCTTGTATGTGCAGTGATTTCTCAAAGAAATTTACTGTAATGTACAGGATCACACTGACAAGTTGTCCTACTTCCCTGTAAGTCTGACACCCTTGCAGAAATAAAGCTAGGAAAAGAGCCCAGGAACAGTGCTTCAGCCTACCGACAGAATCCTGATACATGGATTCAAACTGAAGTTTGAAGCCTCAGTTGTCTTTAACTTTGCTTTATAGGTTAAGAAGGAAAAACAACCCAAAACCAAAACAATCACAGAATGGCTTTGGTTGGAAGGACTTTTAGAGATCATCTAGTTCCAACCTTCTGCCACGGGCAGGGATGCCTCACATCAAACGAGGTTGCCCAGGGCTGATCCAGCCTGGCCTTGAACACTTTCAGGGATGGAGCAGCCACAACCTCCCTGGGCAGCCTGTTCCAGGCCCTCAGCACCCTCACAGGGAAGAATTTCTGCCTAATATGTCCTCTAAACCATCCCTCTTTCAGCTTGAACCCATCCCCTTTGTCCTATCACTAGGGTCCCTTATAAAAAGTGCCACTGAAACTTTCCTGGAGCCCCTTCACATACTGGAGGGCTGCTATAAGGTCCCCCCAGAGCCTGCTTTTCTCCAAGATGAACAGCCTCAATTCCCTCAGCCTGTCCCCACAGCAGAGGGGCTTCAGTCCTCTAATCACCCCTGTGGCCTCCTCTGGACTCGCTCCAACAGTTCCAAGCCCTTCTTGTACTGGGGACTCCAGAACTGGATATAGGACTCCAAGTAGAGTCTCACAAGAGCAGAATAGAAGGGCAGAATCCTCTCTCTTGACCTGCTGCTGACACTTCTGTTGATTCAGCCCAGGACACAGTTGCCTTTCTGGGCTGCCTTTACACACTGTTGGCCCCTTTGAGCTTTTCCTCTACCAACAGCCCCAAGTCCTTCTCCTCAGGGCTGCTCTCAATTCATTCAGCATCCAGCATGGATCTCTGCTTGGGATTGCCCCAGCCCAAATGTAGGACCTTGCCCTTGGCAGTTGGTGCAGGCCCAGTTCTCCAGCCTTTCCAGGTCCCTCTGGATGGCCTCCCTTCCCTCCAGCCTGTCGACTACTCAGACACCAATTCCAGACTAGGACAATACCATAAGGATAAAACAACAACTGTTCCAGCCATCCAGCATCTTCTTTCACAGTCTTTGTTAGCAACAGCAATCCCATTACGTATATCCTACTCTTCACTCCTACCTCTTCATCACATCAGCACCACCATCTGTATTTTACAAAAGAGACACCATGTCTCCATACCAAAGCAGGGACAGCATTGTCAAACATTTCCTTCCAAAATTAAGACCCTCAAACTCCACCTGATACCATCCACAGTGATTTCACCAAATCCCATAGTTGTACAGCATCTCTGACCTTCGGATTGCGCATGTGGCCATTTTCATAGTTAGAAGCCTCTGAAGAACCCACACCTAGCAGCACCATGTCATGCCATGATCCTCCCAACTTATCAAAGACCAAGCCAGGAACCAGCCCTTTGGAGTAGAGTTTCTGCTCCTTTGGCCTGTGATGGCTTTAGCCTGAGATGTTTTTAGGTGGTGGGAGAAGGGGGCTGCAAACTGGCCTCTGTAAGTTGCTTTGTCAAAGCTCCCCCCAGCTGGTGTTTGGGCCTGGCTAAGCTGAGCCAGGCAGCACCTCTGTGGTAACCTTCTTGAGAGGCAAAACCTTTTGAGCAACTGTGGGTTATTCCTGCTGCTCTTCCCTGGGCTCGGGAGGTCCCTTTTGTTTGGAGAACTAAAGAGATGCCATACAATCCCCAAGCGTGGTGAGGGTGGAAGGCACTTTTGCCTTTCAGATCACAGGGAGAGGAAGACCTTTGGAGACCTCAGAGATCAGTGGAGGAGAAATGTGCCTGCAAAACCATGGAAGCAAAGCACAAGTAAGCAAGAGATGGATCCTGGAAGAGATCACAGCTCTGAAGAACAGACCCAGGCTGGAGTGGTCAGGTACTGGGATGGCCCACAGCCTGTGGAAGACACCTCCACCTAGCCTGAGGAAGCTCACTTGTTTCCTGTGAGGGAGTACAACACTTTGCCAGAGGACAAAGTAATGCAGTTTTGCCCTGAGGGGAAGGAGGTAGCAGAGATGGGTTTGGGAAGATGTCCATAAGAACTGTGTGAATCTCTCTCTTGTTTCTTGGTGATGGGTCTTTCTGTTGTTTAAATTAAAGGTGGTTTGGTTGTCCCCAAGTGGAGCAAGTCCCTTTTTGCCTGTGACTCATGAATGGCAAGGGAGAGCTCTCTCTGGCATTTGTTAGAGCTGGCCAGTGTGGCCAACTGGTTACACTCCCAGATCATCTTTCCCCACTGGAAGAAGAGAATGGGTGAATTTCAGTAGAATTTAAAATTTATCCTACATTGAGAATTTGCGTTTAAATTTATCCAGCATTGAGTAGAAACATGTGACTCTCAGTACACAGAGAGTTTAATGGCACATTAACCAAACCTAGATTTTTTTCCATGACCTGACACACTGTTAAAAACGCAAACCCAAAACACACACACCCCCCAGGTAAAAACATCCGTGTGGATAACAAAAGCAGACAACAAAGCCCCTGACAGAACATTCAGCTGTTGTCAGGGGGAAGCATAAGCCACAGCAAGAACATTGCGTGTTATCATAATGAACCGAAGTTGAGCAGCAGTTTTCAACACTTTTCTCCTTCCCTCCGCCTCTTCTTCCAACCCACCCAACTCTCATTTGCAGCTGTAGGAATCGCAGTGGTTTCACTGGCACAGTGTGAAGTTAACAGATCACTCTGACTACAGCAGTGCTGACAGACTGCTACCAGTGTGGGCTGGTACACATGTGTAGCTACACACTTCCCGCCTGCCTTTATGTGTGTAACGGATAGGGATGTGGCTAGATAGGTGCCTATGCATCAGCCTGGGTCTGACACCTGCTTCAGAATTACTGTGACCCAACAAAGGGCTGACAACCACTTGAAAAGGAATATTAGTTGTCATTTTGCCTAAAATGGGTAAGAAATAAGAAGCTGATACCTCTCCTGTGAAACAATGTAGTCACAGAATCATAGAACTAGACCAAGTCACACAGGAACACGTCCAGGCAGGTTTCAAATGCCTCCAGAGAAGGAGACTCCCCTGGGCAGCCCCTTCCAGTGCTCCATTACCCTCACTGTGAAGAAGGTCCTTCTGATATTTACATGGAACCTCCTATGTTACAGCTTACACCCATTGCCCCATGTCCTATCACCAGATGACCTTAAAAAGAGCCTGGCTCCATCCTCCTGACACCCACCCTTCACATATTTATTGACATTAAAGAGGTCACCCTTCAGTCTCCTCTTCTCCAAGCTAAAGAGACCCAGCTCCCTCAGCCTTTCCTCATAAGGGAGGTGTCCTACTTCCTTCATCATCCTTGTTGCTCTATGCTGGACTCTCTCCAGCAGTTCAGTGTCCTTCTGAAACTGAGGGGCCCAGAACTGGACACAATATTCACAATGTGGTCTCACCAGGGCACAGTAGAAGGGGTGAAGGACCTCTCTTGATCTGCTAACCACCCGCATTCTGATCCACCCCAGGATGCTGTTGGCCTTCTTGGCCACAAGAGAACATTACTGGCTCATAGTCAATCTGCTGTCCACTAGGACCCCTAGGTCTCTTTCTCCTACACTGCTCTCCAACAGGTCAGTCCCCAACCTATCCTGGTACCTGGGGTAGTTCTTGCACAGATGCAAGACTCTACATTTATGCTTGTTAAATTTCGTTAAGTTTCTCCCCACCCAGCTCTCCAGCCTGTCCGGGTCCTGCTGAATGGCAGCACAGTCTGCTGGGGTGTCGGCAACAGCACCCAGCTTTGTGTCATCAGCAAACTTGCTACCAGTGCACTCTAATCCCTCATCCAACTCATTAATCAATAGATTGAATAGTACTGGTTCCGGTACCAACCCTTGGGGGACTCCACTAGATCCAGGCCTCCAACTAGACTTCTAACATCATGCGAGGCTGACAGATGGAGGGCAGTAAATTGCTCTGTGGTTCACTTTTTTGAGGAATGAAAAAATCAAATGGCCTTTTGTTGTAGTCTAGAACCATAAGGCCCAGTTCAATTGTACCGTTTTGTGATACTGTGAACAGATATGTTTCATCTTCCAAACTATCATAGGATGAGAGTGTCTTGTTCCTTCTGATGCTGTTGGAAATTATTTATCCTGTAGAAGTGATTTGTTTAAAATAAAATCTTGGAGGTCACAGGATAAAAGAAACAGAACATAGAAGCAGGTCAGGCTCTGATTAACTGGAATAATTTCACATCCCACCTTTGTAAGCCCAAAGTTAGTAGCTTTCAAAACACAGGACTCAGAGAACTTGTGCCTGAGGTGTGTGAATTCTGGTGGCCAGCCACATTAGCATGTAGTGCTTTCTGTTCTCCACAGTTTCAAAGCAAATTTACAATAAGAGACGAGGAGACAATATTTGCTATAATATAAAAATGAAGGTAATGTTGGTTAGATAATATAATCCAGTGTTTGAATACTACAGGCAGCTTTCCTGGAATCTGCTGCGTCTACTGGGAAGACTTTAATAGTCTGAAAGTTTTGGGTTGGGCTGTTTGTGAACTGGAGAAACGTTAATGTAGACAGTGATATTGAGATCTGTGGTAGAAGCAGCTTAGACACATCTGAAAGGGAATTAAATCCACAGTGAATTCAGAGCAGAGTTTAATTTCTGTTAGATCCATCATGAGAAGTAGCTGATTGCTCAAGCTCAGGGAAATGTCCAGGTACAACACATGTCTGTGCTGATGCTAGCACAAGTCTTCAGGTGTAGATGGAGCTGAACTCAGGAATCTCCTGTTTTATGACAATAAGTTCTAAATTGGAGATATAAATAGCAATTGAACATGACTTGTTTGGACAATAAGTTGTTATGGATACATGCCTGGCTGGCTGACTACAGAGCAAGCACAGCTGTGGGACTAGCTGCAGGCATCAGTACAATCATGCCCCAACTCCTTATTATAATAGTAACAATAATAACAATAATAATAACAACAACAATAACAATAATAGTAGCATTAATATTTTATTAATAATAAAACTAATAATAAACCCACCTGACTGTAAATATTGTCTAGCTCAAATCATGTGTTTGCTGACCTTTAGTTACTCATGTTGAAAAGATTTCTCCCAAATGTGTAAAACATTTTAAAGACAGAAGGTAAGCAATGAGGTAAGATTTTGCTTTCATGCTGGTTGTTGTAAGCAAGAACTTAGATAATGTTTGGAACTTTTATGGTGGTTTTGGTTAAGAGTGAATCTTTAGGCTTAGAGAATGTCTGCTGGCACAAATATAATTTAAGCAAGAGGTGAATGAGGTTTAGCATCTCTGTTCTTCACATTCTACTGCATAGGTGAAAAGAGAAACGAAAAAGTAGTGCACTCTAACCATGGTTATTGATTGAACAGACATTCATGGCATATACATATTTAGATTTTGTTTGTATAGGTTTTGTTTCTGGGTAGGAACAGGATGGAAGGAAAAAATCCTCAGAGAAATCTGTTTATGAACTTCCAACGGTTTGACTTTGAAGTCATAATCCAGAATTACTGTAATTGGGTTTGTTTTGTTTCCAGAAGACATTTTTGCACAGTTTATTAGGGTTGGAAAGGGCCTTCAAGTGCCATCTCATTTGTACAGGCTTAAGTTGAACCCAAATTCTAGATCTTTTATGTTTTACCTTAAATATGAAATGAAGTCACAAAGACTGTTTTTGGTCTTCTTCTATTCTGAAAGAGTCAGGAATATTATTATGAATGAATTTTTAAAGACAGAGTTTATGGTAATGACCTGTCAGACTTGTGTGAATGTGGTTTGTATGCATTTTAATTTAAAGTGAGTCATTTGCTTAAAAACCAGCAAGGAAGAGAACTAGGTCCTATGGGAGAAGAGTATTATCCGTTGTGTTCCTAGACTTAAGTCCTTGACTAATGACTGTTTCCTCTTACTTGTGCATGCATAATACATTCTTCCCTGCTTGATGTCATAGTATTTATTCCTTGACATCCTCAGAGACTTCATTTGTGGCCATACATAGCACAACATCACCAGTGACAGCAATCTCGCCACTCTTCTCCTGCCCTTCCCAAGTGGCACAATGTATTATTGCCGCGTGACGGTTTAATCAGTCCTGCCTGTCGTCTAGCCACGTCCTTCACTCATGACAAATTAATCTGAAAGGAACAAAAGTGGCTTAGGAAATGACCTTTGCCAAACCAAGGTTTCAACCTATGTTGCTATTTTCTCCTGGGGATATAGAATAGCTTATTTGTTAAGTGGAAAGGGCTATCACTTCTATTCTGCTAAGATTTTAAGTGTAAGGACGGGATAATCTGTTGAAAGACATGTCTTAATTTTGGGTATTTCCAAGACTGCTTTTTGGGCATATTTCTATGCTTCCTTCAAGCTTTCAGCAAGGTGATATGTCGAAATAGGTGTATGGTATCTATAAGAATATTTCTGGGCTGCCTGTGGACTACACAGCATACAGATGTTGGAAGGATGTGTTCCTTTTCCTGGAGAGGTAAAGCTTGGCCCAGCTATTGAGTACCTCCAGAATACCTCCTTGGTATTCTGTGGGTTCCTGCTGACCCAAAAATAGAACTTTTGGGGGTTTTGTTTTCCATTAAGATGTCATAAACAATATGAGAACTATGTTATAGCCAGAATTGTGTTTCCCTAGGATAATACTGAGGCTGTGTTCTATCTGCTGTGAGACCCTGTGAGGGAATTTGCGACTAGAGGAGCCACTGTTGGTGCCCCACCCTAAAATCTTCCAAAGCTGGTGCTGCCATTTGGCAGCTGTGCTTGCAGGGAAGAGCTCCCAGACTGCACCTGGGCTTTGTCTTGGAAAGAGTTAATTGGGTTGGTCACGGTAAACAGATGGGATCCTTGTCTATTACGTATTCAGCAGCATCTGCCCGCTAATTTCAGATTTGGACAGAATGGAAGCCAGTGAAGAAGAAAGGCAGAACAACTGAAAAAAGAATTGAAATAGAAACAAAGAATGCCAGTGGAATCACTTTGCATGCTCCTTGCAGAAGAGAGTGGCTTAGGAGAATTCACTCACCTATCATATGCGAAAAGATCTATGAGGAGAAGAGTCACGAACTTCCAGAAATACTGCTAGCTGAAATGATTGTCAGTGGTATTACAGTCCAAAAACACATGAGAAGAAACCTAGCCAAATGATGATGGCACTGCTTATAGCATGCAGGGGTGCAGTTTGATCCATTTAGACTAAACACGTTATTCTGGGCTTTTCATTAGGTGAGAAGGATGGGTGTAGTTGGGTGTCTTCCCTGTCGTTGTCACTCTAGGGAGAAAGAGAAGTGTGGTGTTAGGAAATTTAGGTTTGAAAAGGAACTGATGATGCAATATACGGTCAGATGCAACTGAAATATTTAGTTGTGAGAGAGCTTTCTCTTTGCAAGGTTAAGCAGGTAGAGAAGTTGTTTAGAGGCGGGTCAGTGACCTGTTGGCACACTGGTTTCTGTGACCTCTTTACAAAATGATCATCTCCCAACACTCTTTCAGTCAAAGTATAGCAAAAGGCAATAAACTTTTCTGAAGATTGCTGTACAGTTTACCTCTCCATCCTCAAAGCAGCTTGAGAAGAATGGTCTTTAGGTAACTGACTTTGCTAAGGCTTTTTCAAATTTAGACTTCATAGGAAGATAAAAAGCTCGAAGGAAAGAAAACTGCACAAAAGGTTAACTTTAAAGCTCAGAGTCCCTTCAGATTTGCAAATGGCATTGTCATTCTTTCAGAAGCCCCAGAGAGACAGGGAAAGATAATTAAGGAGAAATACGTAGTAGATGACAAATTATTAGGAGCTGCTGAGAAATGTCTGATGAGTACAATTTGGACAGTGCCTGGGGAAAAGAGCATTGCAGTTGATACACACACAAGTGAGATACACTGTGATCAGAGGTTAGCGTTTAGATCTAGGGTTTCTTTCCATATCAAGCACAGCGCCTCAGTTCATGCCCCCATTCCAGTACCTTCTGTCTGCTGAAGCATTGCTATCCTTGTTACACTAATGGTTAAATCTGTTCTTCCAAGGTGGGAACAATAGATTAGAAGATGCCTGAACCCAGATGTTAGCATGATATTAATGTTGTCTTAGTGTAAATATTGTCAAGTTTGACTACAAATGCTCTCCTCTGTGCTGTTTAGGGGCTGATCATGAAAAGACACTGGTTAGACCTAAAAAACTAGCTCCAGAGTCCCAACATCTTAATACTCAAGCCATCAGGGGTTCTTTCTTTTCCTTAATGCAGTCCTTTCTAATATTTATAAAATCTCTGTGATTCCAAGGGGCAGGCCATTCCTCATCTTCTTCATCTGTGTCATCAATATCAGAAGCCAATGGGGTGTGCCAACTTAACTGGCACCTATTTCGGGGTTTGGGCTCCTCCTCTTCAATTTCTTCAATTTCATCAGTGGGAGGTCCACGACATTCTGTTTCCTTAGCCTTTTCTTCTACAAGTACTTTTGGGACAATAGGAGGTTGCTGCCCTTTCTATCTCTTGCTCTTTTCCTCCTGCTCTACATCTAACTGTTCCATTATTACCCTGTCATCCTGAGACTCTTTCTTGCCTCTTCCAGTTCTCCCTCCTGAGACTGGGGCTACTTGTGCTTCTCTGGAGGAAGATTTAAGCTGAACTGTGCCTCACACCTGATTACACATTATGAACAGATGTAGGTAGATCACAAAGATGTGTAGATTCAAATCCCCCCAAGTATTTTCAGAGATAGGGCCAGATTCCTCAGGATACCTTTAATACCCTTAACTCTAACAAACTCTAAAAGCTGCAACGAGGTGGGTAAAAAGGGGAGACAGCGGTATATTAGGCAGTGCTTATTTCTGTTTTCATGAGAAATGAAGCATTTTCCAATGCCTGACCTGGAACAGAGAAAGAGAGAGACAAGATGGATCAAAAAAAGGGGAGAAAGCAGGGGGTGGGGAAGTGAAGTGGGACAGAAAGCTGCAGAGAGACAGAGAATTTGTGATATGCTACAGGCCAAAGAAACTGAAACCAAGCTTGGAAAACACACAAAAAGGGAGGGAGTGCCAAGAAGAGGGGAAGAGCAAGACCTTATCCCGCAGCTGAGGCAGCAGGTTAACTCATTTTATGCTGAAAGAGAATTTGATGCAGGAATACTGTGAACAAATATGATTTCACCAAATCCGTAACATTTGCTAAGTCATGGGAATCAGAACTGCTGCCTAGAGCCTGGAGGATAGCAAATGCCACTCCAATCCTCAAAAAGGGTAAGAAGGAGGACCCAAGTAACTATAGAGTGGCCAGCCTCACCTCTATCCCAGGAAAGGCAATGGAACAATTTATCCTTCACACTGTCTCTAGGCACATCAAGGACAAGAGGGTCATTAGGGACTGTTGGCATGGCTTCACCAAAGGCAAGTCATGCTTGACCAATCTGATAGCCTCTTATGAGAACAAAACCAGGTGGATAGACAACGGCAAAGCAGTGGATGTGGTCTATCTTGACTTCATTAAAGCATTTAACACAGTCTCCCACAGTATCCTTGCAGCCAAACTGAGGCAGTGTGGTCTAGATGATCAGATAGTGAGGTGGATCGTGAACTGGCTGCAAGATAGAAGCCAGAGAGTAGTGGTCAATGGGACGGAGACTACTTGGATGCCTGTATCTAGTGGAGTCCCCTAAGGATTGGTACTGGGACCAGTCCTATTCAGTCTATTCATTAATGAGTTGGATGAGGGATTAGAGTGCACTGTCTAAGGAAGAAGGGAGCTCAGAGGAAGAACAGGAATGGTAAACACAGCTGTGTAGACTGGATAACTTGTCTTCAGTTTGTCTCACCATGGTGAGTACCCCTGATGATGCCATCCCATGACCAGTGAGGAGAGTGCTCTAAGATTCTCTGTGTTTTATGTGTGCCATCCCCTACTCGGATCGACGTGAAATAGTTCCACCTATAAGGGCTACATTCACCTGCCCGTACAGGGATGGATTTGTACCTCAATAACATTTCCTTTTCCAATGAACTGCATAATTTATTGACATTACAGTATTTAACATGGCAAACTGAAACTGATATTGTCATTGAATTAGACATTATGAAACCTTCTTTGATTAATCTAGTATTGGCCTATAGATGTGCTGATCTCTCTTTAGCAACTTGTGATGTTCTAGGCACTTTCACACTGTTCAATTTACATTTATTGTTATAAGGAGAAAGAAAACTGTTTTTCTTCTACACAAGGATCCAATAAAAAATCTACACCTGTCCTTTATTATGATAGATGTTCCTTCTATTTTCATTATACTTTGGTGAGATGAGCTTATTAAAATGTGAAAATAAAGCTAAGAAAGTCCACCATATCAAATGAAATGCTCCAATGCATTTTTACTTTTGACATGAAAAAGTTTTTTTCTCCATCAGTCTGCCTTACTTTTCAAATTAAATGTCAAGTATCATGTCTCCTCCAGAGATCTGAGCTACAGAGCAGAGTTTAGATTTGG
>JAOXOE010027326.1:0-18691 GCA_028565055.1 Phoeniculus purpureus
TTTAGGGGTGAACTTGTAAGGTAGGGTAGATGGTTGGACTCGATGATGCCAGGGGTCTTTTCCAACCAGAGTGATTCTGTGATAGTTCACAACTGTTTTCTAGAAATGCATCTACAGGATTATCAGCTCCATTTGTGGTGCCCTCTGAGAGCTTGGGCTGAGAGTGATGAGATTATTTCTCTCCCAAAGCACCTGGATCCGTCAGCAGGTACAGTCTGCAGAAGAGTTCAGTTTCACCTACAGGTTCCACACCAACATTTGTGCAAGGAAACGCATGCCGTGCTCCAGACTCAGCAAGGTCACATTTAGGAATTTTGATGAGGCATAAGAAGAATTAAGAGCTTCACTTCTGTCTCAGGCTGATAGTTCTGTGTGTGAATACAATCAAGTTACTCCAGATGAGTTTGAGAGCTACTTTCTGTAAAAACTTCACGATTAGGTCATTATTTTTGCACACAGGTTCTCGGGTAAAGAGGCTGTGACAATCAAGCCAGCGTACCCAAGGGCTTGCATTGTCTTCAAGAAACTCATTCAACACCATTACTAATCCACTGACCTCTAACATAATTTGGTTTGAGCCTCGTTTCTTTGTTCCAATCACTGTGTTTTGACTAAGATTTTATTTAGCAAAGAGCAAAATCTATATAAGCGCTTGTGGAGAGAAGCCGAGTCTCATCCTGGTACACAAATCAGTATCTTATTGTCTAAGGCTGTGTTCTCTTTGTCAAACTTTATTTAGGGTTCTGGTAGCACAGAAATCAACCATTTGTTACCAAGCTTTATGAGTCTCAGGAGATAGCTTGGAGAAATGGAGACTGAGGGGTGACCTCATTAATGTCTATAAATATGTGAGGGGTCAGTTCAATTTGATTAATGAAAAAAAAATCAAGAATAAATGGGGATAAGAGAGACTCCCTTCCTTAAATCTTTCTAAACTAAAACTTCAAAACTAGTAGGTTTCAGCCTCACCTCTAGTTGTAAGGCGTTTAGAAGGTTTAAGATACATAAATAAAACAGTGACTGTGCTGCCGTACGCCAGTTATGCAGAAAACAAGCGGCCAAACAGAAAACCACAAATGGCTCCTCGTTTATCCCTAACGGCAGCGAATGCTAAAAGCAACAGCTCTGAAGTCTCAGGATCGTTCGAGCTAGTGCTGGAATGCACTCTGCTTGGCACTGTATGTTATGGTGAGTAACAGAAGGGAGGAATTAGACACGTTCATGCCTGAGTAATCAAGTCATGACAGAAAGCTCTCAACTCTGTACGTGAATAGATTTGGTCTCAACATAACCCCACTGAGTCAGGCAGAAGATGTGGAATGCCATCATGCTTCCAAGGGTCTTCAAGTGCAGACACTGAGCATAGTTGTGTTTCTTGCATCGGATATATGACTTTACTTTCTTTTTATTTTTCCCCACTTTATTTTGGAGAAGAAAAACCATCAAGAATCTAGAGGAAAGCGAGCTGTTACTAATAGCAAATGAGTTACCTGTCTTTGGTGGTCCAGGTCTGCTTTGTTACCAACTAGAATCATAGGGAACTCATCACGATCTTTCACTCTAAGAATCTGTCGCTGAAATTTATAGATTTCTTCAAAACTGTAAAAGAATAGAAGTAGTGCATCATTCAGCATCTCTGGTTCTGCAGAAGTTCAGAAACGATGAGTCACCTATGCACACTTGCCCTGCCGTGCCACACAGACAGCTGCAGGGACTCCACCACCACAGCATGACCAGTCAGAGAAACAGTCAGCACTCAAACTAAAATCCCCTCAGGTTGGCAGTGTCCTATGTACCACACTCAGGCAGGCTGTGGCATGAGTAAAACATCTCCTGCCTTTCAATCTAGAGAGCTCAGATGTCAACATTTTGCTGAGAATCAAGCACCAGTGTCCTCTCCACAAACACTGACTTTGGGGTTCAGCTTTGTGCGGCATATTCCAACCACACTCTAGAGACCCTGCAGTATTTCTGCAGGTGACCTCCACAGCTGCTTCTAGGATTTTGGGGGAAAAACTATCAAAGCTTGAAAGTGTATACCTTGAACAACAGAAAAACATGTGGGGCTAAGAGAGTGGAAACGCTTTCCAGTTACCAACTAAGTTATACCAAGTACTGAAGCTTTTCAAGCTGTACAGCATATTCAAGCAGTGCTTCAGAGAAGGTGAGAAAAGCAAATAAGCTTCTCTGCAGACAGTGATTTAAGCAAATTCTGGCCTAAAATGGGATTTTTGGAAAAAAATATTAAAACTATTAAGTTTTAAAAATAGCTGCTTTGAAGCAAACACTGTTCAAGCTACATCATTTCAGTTCAGATGCCTGCAGACATATCCATGTACTAACTAAACCATCTAGGCTTCTCCTTGCTTCAGAATTAGTTTCCACCACTCAAGCAAGACAGACATCACTGGCAGAGAGTTTCTTGACAGGCAAGTCAAGTCTTGACTCGAATGGGTATCTGAACAACAATGAAAACTCTGCTCTTCTCAAGCCTGTGAAGGACTTCAGAGAAGAAGACAATATGCAGGTTTAATGTGTCAAGTCCTACTTAGATCTTAAGGCAGACACTTAGCCTGAAGAGCAAACAAAAACCTAGTTCAGATGACAACATAATAAATGTTTTTGCTACTGAGGATCACTGCTTTGTTTTCTTTAACTTAAGTGCTCAGCACATCTCCATTCCACAGAGCCAGGACCGTCTGTGACGCTGAAGGAGCATCGCACCACCACAGCCACAGAGTGAACACACATGCTTCATACTTCTGTTTGAAATTACTGCACTGAAGGATAGGAGGTAATTTCAGGTTCATTACAATGCCTCTTGTTAACTTGACACAACGCTTACCTTCCTCTATCAGTGACTGAGAAGACAAGCAGAAAGCCCTCCCCTGTCCTCATGTACTGCTCACGCATGGCCCCAAATTCTTCTTGTCCCGCTGTATCTAGAACTGAACATAAGCAACACATCGATTACTACAGAACACGTTCTTAGAGTATAGACTGAAAAACCCCATCATCCTTCCCAACAAATATCAATAGAGTCTCTTCTGTAGATTGTAATTAATCAGAAACTATTTCTCACAGACACTACTCGATTCTCGTGAAGACTCCCAACAAGTGCTTGGCTTGAGCAATTCAAGACCTATCAAACAAACTAAACAACAAAGCCTGGTGGACTTTAGCAAATTCACAACCAGCTGAAACAGCTGCAATACGCTTGGAGACTTGGGGATGGGAGGGTTGCTGGTTTGTCCTTAAAGAAGTCACTGACACGGGAGAACTGAGACTTGTAAAGCAAAACATTTGTATTGCACATGGGAGAAGCAGCAGGAAGCAGCCAAGCGATGTGTTTCTCGTTCCACCATGTCACCCAGGTAACTGCCAGGAATTACATAAATTCTCCTAGTTCTGTGGGCACTAAGGCTTTAGGAAGAATTCTTTTTTAAAATGACCAGCTTAATTTAAGGAAAGATGCAGACAGCACTGGGCTGCCAGTCCCACAATTTTGCTGGGCTACTTACTGTCCAGGCGTGCAGCTCGTTCATCTATGACACACTGCTTGGTGTAGGAGTCTTCAATCGTTGGGTCATAATCCGTAACAAAATAGGACTGTAGAAAAAGATCAAGTTGGTGCATAAGGCAAGGATAGAAACAGAATGGTTTAGGTTGGAAGGGGACTCAGATCATATAGTTCCAACCCCCTGTCATGGGAAGCAACACACCTCTCACTACAACAGGCTGCCCAGAGCTCCATCCAGCCTGGTCTTTAACCCTTCTAAGGGAAGGGGCGCCAACAACCTCCCTTGGCTATCTGTTCCAGTTACTATGAAGTCACCTTCAGAGCCCCCTCTTCTCCAGACTGAAGAGCCCCAATTCCCTCAGCCTGTATTCATAGGAGAGGCACTCTAGCCCTCCAATAGTCCTTCTACATAGAGGACACTCCCCAAGCAGGATGCTAAGACTGTTCTGCTTGCTGGTTTAGGGAAGATGAGCAGGTTTTACCCGTGTGCAGTCATTCGCCACTTTACCCAAGAGGATAGGAGGGAACAGCCTTCCTACAACTTCCCAGCAAGAATCCCTAGAACTTTCAGTTTCTAGCAGCACTTTAGGTCCTTAGTAACTGCTAAGTTTCTGCTAAGTTTCTCTGACCTTCTGGTAGGGTTCAGAAGTAGTTTTTGGGAATTCTCAAAAGTTTCCAAGATTTCCTCCCCTGTTCCCAGAGCCAGCAATTTCTAGGAAGCACCAGGATTTTCCCAGTGATTTGTAGAACTCTAGCAGTTTTACAACAATTCCTAGTAACAGCTCCACACAGCATAAGCAGCACTTCTTTTGCAAGCTGGTTCAAGCTGAGTGGATCCATCCTTGTTCCCAGGATTTCTTTCTGGGTTTTAACAACTTTTACCACAAATACCCTTCCAAAAAACCCAACCAACCAACTGCTGAAAGCAAAGTAAGCCACAAAAAGCCTTTGCCACCCACTGCCCAAGCACAAGGCTCCACCAGATAATGACAGCCAACCAAACTGAACCTGTGTAAACCAGTACGTGCTGTAAACCAGTAAGGAAACACTTTAAAACCAAATATTGGCTCTTAAGAAGGGAAAAAAAGAAGGGTGTTGTTCTATGCATCAAGAAACTATCATCAAAAATAGGGTGCACCTCTTATTCATGTCATAGTTCTCACTGCAGCATCTTTCCTAGAATTACAGCTCCTGTGTGACTTGGTCTAGGTGAGCCTGCTGTGGTAGGGGGACTGCACTAGACGATCTTTGGAGGTCCCTTCCAATCGCTAATGATTTTATGATTCTATAGCAACAAGGCGTCACGTTGTTCCTCTGCTCTTGAGGGCAACAGATGTCACGGTAGGGAAAACAAAAACAATAAGAAAAGAAAGAACTGAAATCCCAGCACTAGCCCCACTAACCTTTTCCAGACACATCACTGTCAGTGCAGAACACAGGTAACACAGACATAAAGTCACTGTTTCAGTCTGGGGCAGCCTATGAGGGGTGGCTGCATCCAACTGGCTCCCACCATATGGACACGTCTGAGAGAGGTTTATGGTTTAGCAACACGGATGTGGGTTCCCCAACAGAGCTCGTCAACTGAGCTGCCTCACTGGGGAGGAACACACCACCAGTGCTAACAGACTTTTCCAACTGTATATACTACATAAAATACACACAGACCACCGTCTCCTCAGCGTGCAGTTGGCTACAGGTCGATCTGTGCATTTAGACGTGGCCCCATAGTGGAGAACTGCTGACCCCTAAAGCAGAGCCACTCTGCACATCTCCTTTGCATTTTAAGCAGACACCAGCGAGCTCTTCTTTCAGGATACACCTACACAGTAGTCTCAGAGGCACCACTGGGAAACCAAGCTGCCTTCAGGTTGCAGTAACATGAAAAACAAAATCCTAGCAACCCCTCTCACCAGAGATACTTGTGACACAGGAGATGCTGCAATTCGCTCCCTTCTCGCAGTGCAAAGTAAGTTGCTCATTTTTGGATAAGAAATGGTTTCCCCCCCTGTTTGGAACATTCACTCAGACTAAGCAATCTCTCCCTTTAAACCTGGCCCCAAATCCCACTCATACAAAACACAAAAACACAAACTCTAACTAGTGGATCCTAAATGGAGCACACAGACAGAATCGAGGCTGCAGAAGCCCTCTGAGCTCACCAAGCTCAGCCTATCATCACCACATCGGCCAGACCAGGGCACTAAGGGCCACATTCCATCTTTTCTTAAACACTTCCAGGGAAGGGAACTGCACCACTGCCCTGGGCAGTCCATTCCAGGGTCTGGTCACTCCTTCCCTGAGGAAGGGCTTCCTAACATCCAACCTAACCCTCCCCTGGCAGCTTCAGGCCCTGCCCTCTTGTCCTGTCGCTGGTTGCCTGGGAGAAGAGCCTGACCCCAATCTGACTACAACCTTCCTTCAGGGAGTTGGAGAGTGATCAGGTCAACCCTTCGCCTTGCTTCTCTGAAAGGCAGAAGAGAATTCCACATACTTGAACAGACAAACGTTTAAATAAAGCCACTTACAGAATGTGACTGTAGAAGGTATAATCATGGGGAAGGGAACTTAACTCCACGTTTCATTAATGAAACAAAGTGGTAATTACAAGAAACCCCAATCATTAGGTGACTACAACATGGTGCTGCTACCAGTGTGTCTAGAAATTCAGGGTTCTGAAGGTAAAGCACACTCTGAAGTCATTCCCTATCCCTCTCCAGCATCTCCAGCTATCCTGCAGAGCTCAAAGTTACTGTCTGGCCCTTTTGACATCTATCACGTGGTGAAGTACGTCAAGTTCTAAAGAAAAGGGAGAATCTGGAATCACTGGATTTCACCCTTATAAATCAGTATTAGCAGCAAATTTATATCCAACAAGGGCAGTATTTTTTACTGAGAGAGGTCAGAAAAATGTAACCTCAGAGGGATTCTTCATATTTGCCTTATTATCTGTCCAAGAGCCAAGTACTGCAGCTTGCACTGTAATCTCCAGGGCATTTCTGTGATTCCCTCCACCCTTTTTGGTCGGTTGGTTTATTTTTTAAAAAAAGCAAACTACACACAAATCCAGAGTGCCAAACCAGACACAAAGACATGGAATACAGTTCCTCCCTCTAAAAGGGAACAAGGCTACCCTGCGCTGATCCAGTATCAGCCACATCTCAATTTCAGAACGAGCAGATGCCAGAGCTCCCCCACTTAAGAAGCCTCTTACGAGCCATTTCTTCCCTCCAGTAGAGCTCTGCTGCCAGATCTGCAGGCACAACCACTGCAGGAAAGGTTTGCAAGGCAATTAGCATTGTGGTTTACCTCCAGGCACCGGACTAAAACCTGCCTGAAATAGCTGCTGGTTTTTCAGGAGCCTTCCCAAATTGCCCAGGGACTATTTGCCACAGGGAGCCATCGACCACAGCTTGCAGACCTTGTTCAGTCAGGGTGGAGTTACAGAAATTAGATGTAGCAGGCACAGGATTTATCACTCTGAGAAGAAACAGAGCCACTGCTGCTGAACAGTGTTTAAAGAATTAAGGGATGGCACAGCATAACCTGAAGTGCTCTACGAGGCTCTACTTTTGCTTCTGACACCCATCCTGCAGAGGTGAGAAGGTGCCTGTACACCCAGCAAGCTCCAGGCTATACACCAGCATCAAGCAGCTTTGTAGAAGTCAGTGAATTTGTGGCAGAACTGCCTCGAGGACTTACAGGAGTGCAATCCCAGCAAAGCGCTGTCAACCTACTGATTTTACACTGACACTGAGTCCAGGCAAATCGGAGAGGCAGGCACACGCCACAGTGCTCAGGTACCCTGACCTGCCCACTGCTATCCCCTGTATGAAAGCTGGATTGACAGGTGCCTGCTGAACAACAGATGGACCAGAAAGCTACTGCAGGTACCTGCTGTAACATACAGGATCACTCTTCATGGTGACCTGTTATGGACTATGTTGTCGGATCTGCTCTTCTGGGAGCAGCTGAGCTTCTAACAAGGAATCAGAGGAGCTCCATCTCACTCAGCAGGCTCCATCTCAGTTGGCTACAGCCTGCAGGAAATTATTAGAAGCAACTAAACTTCTTCTATGAACATGAACACACTCTCCCATGACACCACTCCCCTAATCACTAGCAAAAATCAAGGCTCTTACCACCCACCTCCTAGAAGGAAAATGAGAAGCTGAGCCCAGTAGTCTCATCAACCATTCAATTTACCCAAAATATTATGCAACACGTTTTCTAGGTTTCCTCTTTCTAAGGCTGCTGAGGCAATCAAGCCCAGAGACAAGGAAGCCTGCCAAGGACACAATCCCTTCTGCACTGTAAAAAAAAACCCCAAAACACACAAAAAAGTAGCCCAACACATCCCTGCATCATCACCTGCATCTAGACAACCCGCCACCACAATCCCTTCCTATACACACGTGCCCATAAAATGCATTTCATCCATTGGCCTTTGCTCAGGAATGACAACACAACTACATGGAATGATGCTGCCCCAGCAGTCTTCCTCGGTTTAAGGTAGCAGTAATCCCATAATCGTCGTTTCAATCGCTCGAGCCTTTTGGCAAGGAGAACGTGTGAAGACCTGCTTTCACTTTGTCCTTTTCCCCTTTGTTTTGCTGCCTTTAATACACAGAAGGGAATTCCTCCATTAGCTCCACTCTCTTAAAAGCTCAGCGGTCCCACCCCATAAATTAATAAAGACGAGTAAGTAAAGACATCTTTCATGGAAGCATGGACAACCCCAGTGCACTTCCACAGCTTTTGTTTACTCTTTGTAAGGTCACCCACAGTCCACAAGCCACTGCATTGCTTACTTTTGCACCAATATTGAAGTTTTAAGGTGAGAGGGAAGTCGGAGCTATCAACAGGTCGCTTGCTAAGACCTGCAGTGCAGGGGCTGTTTCCTTTCACGTCCCCATAAAGCTGGGAGGACTCACAGCAAAAGGCAGCCCAGCGCAGTAAAAACACCCCACTGTGAGCGAGGGGTAGGTGCCAAGATATATATTGATCCTCGCTGCGTCTAATCTCCATTTGTATTTACTAAATACACACTTGATGTTTCAAAGAGCCACTAGTTGCTTATTTAAATTTGTTCCGCGTGTTTACATTTTTCTGGTTTCAACCCAGCGAAGGCAACCAAATGGGAGGGTTTCCACCCTCCTGCTGAAGTTACAGACCAGCTCTGGATTTAAATAGCATCAACAATTTCAGCATTGCTAACAGCCCCAAAATCCTTCCTGGCTCCAATTTCTAAGTTGGAACTTAGAAACAAGGATGCTGGTGAATGCTGCACACCGAAGCTTCAGCTCGAGACTTGAGTCCATTCCCAAACACCTGAAAGACATGATCCCAAGACATCTCCTAGGCTGTTAAGTGCTGCCTGAGTGTTTTCTGGCAGTTTCTCTTTTGAATACTCTTCTCTAGGGTTTTCCTCACTGGGAACATGTCCCAGTCTACAGATACAAGAGTCTAATTCATGATCGTTTGTGGCACGCCATCACCATGAGCACAGAAAAAGTGACAGGATCAGCACCAACCCTATCAGGTCAGAAACAACCCAGAAGACAACCAAAATGTGACCAAGGTATTTTCTGAGCAGCTGCCTTCATTTAAATGAGTATTTGTGACAACTCATTCCAGAGCCACCATGGTAGATTTAAGACCAAACCTCTAGTGCCCTGGCCAGTCAGTAGGTCCACAAGTGACCCCTTTCTGTTTGTGGCACGTGGCTACACCATAAAAACTTTCTGAGACCATGAATTAAGATGAAGGAAGTAGAACACCTCCCTGATGAGGAAAGGCTGAGGGAGCTGGGTCTCTTGAGCTGGAAGGAGATTGAGGGGTGACCTCATTCATGTTTATAAATATGTGAGGAGTGGGTGTCAGAAGGATGGAGCCAGGCTCTGCTCAGTGTTGTCTAGTGGCAGGACGAGGGGCAACGGGTGTAAGCTGGAACAGAGGAGGTTCCATGTAAATATCAGAAGGAACTTCTTCCCAGTGAGGGTGACAGAGCACTGGAAGGGGCTGCCCAAGCAGTTTGTGGAGTCTCCTTCTCTGAAGACATTTAAAACCCACCTGGACATGTTCCTGTGTGACTTGGTCTAGGTGATTCTGCTGTGGAGGGGGGATTTGATTAGATGATCTTTCAAGGTCCCTTCCAATCCCTAATGATTTTATGATTCTGTGATCTAAATGACTGCACTAATCAGCTTGGAACCTTCACTGCTTTGCCACCTATGGAAATCTTACAGCCTCTGCCTTCAACCCTTCTACCTGAGACAGCAAGACAGCAGCCAAGCCCAAGCTACCATGCCCACAGTATCACACCACACTCTCCTCTGGGCTGCAGAGCAGGTTAGAGACAATTTCAAGGAATTTTAATCTATATCTCTGTCCCAGGTCACCACAGACAAGTTCCTAGAAGATGGGTGACAGTCCCCCACCACTTCACTCAAGCACTGTGCCCGCCCCAGTCCAGAACTAACCCACCCAGCAGAACCAGTAATCAAGCAAAGCTGTCGCTAGGGCTCCAGGGCCCTAGCCTGAAGAGACTAAGACCCTGAAGAGACTAAGAATCTCAGCTCCTCAAGTCTCTTCTTTAGAAATATTTGAGTTGGCTGGCTAGGAAGCAAGGAAAACAGAGAGAAAAACCTGAAGTGACTTCTGGAAGCAAATTTTAACTCAGCCTGCATTCCAGAATAAAGGAAAGGGACACAGCAAAACATACAAATGTAGTGTTTTGCACAGCCAAAAACCCAAACAAGAGACCGAATAGCTTTTGGCAAAGCTTATAAAATCCTTCACATAAACCTCCCCAAGAGCAAGCGGTTCACTAGGACCCAATGGATCCAGACACATTCCAGGTCTATTGGGTTGGTGTTGGGGGAGTGGGAGATTGATGCTGTTGGGGCTGAGACCAGGGAGTGTCACCCTGAGACATAAAGAAAACACAGGGCCATGCTACAGAAGAGCAGGTGTACCCTCTGCCCATTATCCCATACTCCTACGAATCTCTAAGAGCTACTTGCTTGTAATTATCCAAGAGCACCTGTTCCTTTCTTCTGAAAAATATAAATTAAAAGATAGCGCATGTAAGCAATCAGTGATGCGTCCCCTCCATTGGCACTGCTTCCCACCGCTCTAATGTGCGCTGCCAGCATCCTTATGGCTGTCCAGGGAGACAGACGCCATTTGTAAGGACAATTACTGCAATGATGCAGTGATGCAAAGCACTTGATAATTTCATGGACAGTGAAAAAAAAAACCTGAGACTCAAAGGGAGGAGAGGATTAAGAGAAGAACATTACAGCTAAACCCTTCAGGAATTTATACACAGGCTGGAGAGTTTTGGAGTTGAGCTGAGGCACTGGAACAGGTTGCCCAGTGAGGCTGTAGCTGCTCCATCATCCCTGGCAGTGTTCACAGCTTGGCTGGATGGGGCTCTGGTTAACCTGGTCCTGTGAGAGGTGTCCCTGACCATGGCAGGTGTTTGGAACTAGATGCCTTTAAGGTCCCTTCCAACCTAAACCATTCTATGATTTGTTCCTGAAGAACAAGCATTACAATCTTAATGGTTCTGTGTCAAAGAAAAACAAAACAGAGTCCATGAAGTTCTGCAACAGTCCATGGTAGCCTCAGAGTGCATCCAGATAACTCCAGGCTGAGCGGTCCCTTCACAGCAGAGGTGCTCCTGCCTTCTAACCATCCTCATGGCCTCTTTTGGACCCACTCCAACAGTTCTGTGTCCTTCTCATATTGAGAGTCGTATCGGGAGCCCCAGAACTGGATGCAGGACTCCAGGTGAGGCCTCAAGTGCAAAATAGAGAGAGGGTAAACCACCTCCTCCCTTGACCTGCTGGTGACACTTCTTACAGTAAAGTCCAGGATACACGTGACCTCCTGGGCTGCCCTCACACATTCCGGGATGCACTCAGCTTGCCTCTCCTTTCAGTCACTAGCTTACACCTCTCCACGCTGCACATCAACTCAATACGAGCAGTTCACCAGCCCAGGAGCATCTGCCTCCAATTCATAACTCTCTAATTTCTCAAAATTAAACCAAGCACAGCAGGGCCTGTTTTGGGGGCAACACCTGCATTAAACTTTGGCCTCTCCAGTACTTCCCAGTGACAGGGTTTTCAGTACTTCAGATGGGAGAACGTTCACTTTCACTGTCTGGTGAGCCTGCTGTGTAATGCCCTGAATTAATGAATTCTTTCTAATGCCAGGAAGCACCTACTAAATTCTTTGAAGGCAGCTGTGCAATTTCAAGTTGAAACACATCTGACTGGAAAATGTTCTCTATACTGCAGACACAGATGAGTCTTGATTGCATTTCAATTCGTCAGCTTTCAACACAGCAGCTCATACAAGACCTTCAGGATGAATTCAGGCTCTTCTCAATGTTGTCTAGTAATAGGGCAAGAGGCAATGGGTGTAAGCTGGAAGAGGGGGGGGTTCCATTTAAATATCAGAAGGAACTTCTTCCCAGTGAGGGTGACAGAGCACTGGAAGGGGCTGCCCAGTGGGGCTGTGGAGTCTGCTCCTCTGGAGATGTCTAAATCCCACCTGGACATGTTCCTGTGTGACTTGGTCTAGGTGATCCTGCTGTGGCAGGAGCATTAGACTAGATGATCTTTTGAAGTCCCTTCCAATCCCTAATGTTCTATGATTACAAGAGGCCCATAATACCTATTAAGAAAGACATGTCTGATTTTAGGATGCGTTTGTAACCAGGTAATTGAGAAGATAGAACTGAACAGAAAGCACTTTACTCAAAAATGTTGTGGTGAGGGGCAGAAGTTGCTGTAATTACCTGTTCCCACACACACAAAATCATTAGGACACTTCAAGATATATGGTGTAACGTAAGAGCTTTTGATTTATAAATGTCAATACAGTGACAGGGTGAGACTTGCAATAGCTTTTCAGGAAGTTAAGCTAACTTAAAACACAGCCAGAAACAAGCTCCAGCTTAGAAAGACACATCTAGGGCATTCACAGTGCATTACGAAAGCAGCCACTTCACAACATCAAGGAACATACTGGAAGACCTGAAATGCAGATTGAGAAAGTTAATTCCCTGGCAAAAACACTCGAGGAGAGCGGGGGTATCCACATTAAATCAGAACCTTTGAGTTAGGTTCAAGCTGCAAACAAACTGCTCGCTAATTGAACTTTTCAGCTTGTGCGGCCATTCGAATCCACACAGTCACATCAATGCAGTGAATAGGGACTGAACAGTGCGAAGAGTGAAAGCTTCCAGAAGTTTTCCTCATATCATTTGTTCTGTTAGAAAGGGAGATGCAGAATCATTAGCAAAAAGGTAATTAATAGTGAAGGTGGCTCTTTCAGAGCCAGTAACACATCTCGTTTGCACTGTGAGCTCACTAGTCACAGACAGCAAACACACAACACACCAGTTCCTGTCCTGTAGGTTTTTTTCCCTGTTACCCTTGTTAATCTCATGGAATTTCTGAAGACCAGCTTGGACAATATCCAGCACAAAAACATTCGGTTTCATTAGCAAAGCCTAGAGTACTTTATTTTTCAAGGATTCATTGAGTGATCATTAGGAGCTAATTATTTAGGGGGGAAAGCGCTATAAAACAGCACTTATATCTAATGAGAACTATTGTGTCACAAGATAAGCAGCGTTCTAATAGCTTCATTTACCCAAATTACTTATTTACTCTACTCCCACCTTTTGCCCTGAGACTAGACTGTCTAGACTCATTTTGCAGACTACAGACAATTACTAGAATCTTTTAAGTTTTTGAAAGTGCCCTAACCAGAAGAGCTGAAATGGCAGCTCTACATGGTTTTTAGACAGGTATTTTCACCAGCAAGGCTAATTATTACTAGGCTTGCCCCCAAATCCTCACCCAACTAAGTATAACACACAAAGTAGTTGTCTTTGAGACGTGTAGATTCTACATAAGAGTGCATGAGCTCGTTGCCTACCTATGAAATAAGTGGGGTCCCATAGGGAACAGGAAGGAGAACGGAGCACCCAGGTGCCAGTCACTCCAGCCCAGCAATAAGCTCCATAACCTCATGTCTCCTTCTCTCCGAGAAACTTTTCGAGAGCTTGATGTTGCAGCATCAGATTTTCAAGGCGTGCACATCGCTCAGACACACTGTTTGGGATTTAGAGCCAAGCAACAGAAAAGCTGGAGAATATTTTTCACCTTGTATCTAACCTAATGTTAACCCACCCAATTGTGAGACTGAAAAGCGGGGAAGGGGATCTCTTCCACGGTAGGGCAGGCTGAGTAAAGCTTTTATGTGCTAGGGACAGTGTGTTCAGATCTTCCTGGCAAACAAGCAGTCCCTTTGTTTTGCTGAGCTGCTGGGACACAGTGTTTGACAGATCCGATACTGACAGCAGGGAAGGAAAAACGACCAGACTTGGTCATTGTCAACGAAACTTATCAGAGCAACACAATCAACAGGACAGAGAAATCCTACCCCTTTCTCGGCAGACAGATACCCCACACAGATTGCAGTGATGCAGGCTGCTCTGAAACCACCGTGAGACACTATGCCTGTCAAAAAGCACAAGCATCTTAAACACTGGCTAGTCTCTCAGATGTAACACTGCTGCTCCCTAAGCAGATTACTGCCACTGTTTTCCAAAACTCCAAGCTTCCAAGAACAAAAAGACCAGAAATCCTGTAAACAGTTCAAGCAACCTGCAGAACGGACTCTAACCAAAATGACAAGCCACTTTGAAGAAAGCAATAATGAGTATCCTCCAGAGGTACTAGCTGAGTACAAGGCCTTCTGGCCTAATCACAGAGGACTTGACTCTTACCATCCCGATAGAAAGTCTTCAAAGGTTGGATGGAGGCTTGAGTGACTTGGTCTAGCAGAAGACACAAGGGACCTTCCCTTTAAGGTCCCCTCCAATCTAAGCCATTCCATCAGAGTCTCTTACTACCACTAGCAGCAAATTTCAAGATCAAGGGTTATTACTCATCCACATAAGTGTAATTCAGAGAGGTTCTCTCATCAAGTGGTAAGTGGCAGTACAGCACGTGAGAACTGTTAGATCAGTCAGCTTCTTTTCTGATCTCTCCTACCCAAAGCCGTGCGTACTAGAACTTCCACGTTACAGACCCTTAGCTGAAGTTCCTAGAAGACATACAAGAGTGAATTAGAGAAAAAAATTATCCGAATTAGAAATATAGACAAAAAAAAAACCACCCCCAAAAAATCCACCAACCAAACTGCCAGACTCATGGTAGGTGTAGAAGTTGCTGTTCCATGTTTTACGTCAGCATCCCACAAGTCAACCCAAGCTGTTCTGCAGTAGCTCCAGCTCCTGTGTTTTCTTTCTCAGATCTGTGTCCAAGCCTGTGCTACAATTACACCTGTGTCTCAGGGGCACACAATTGCTCAGAATCAGTGAATTCAGTGTCAAGCCAGTGAAGTTGCAGGCTAACACCCGACACTTTTATGTGCAACCCAACATCATCTCTGCACCTCTGCCCCAATCCCTATTTGCTTATAGCTCAAGAACAACCAGCTCAGCAGCACCTGTTTTATCCGAATTATTTTCTTACACATCAACATCTGCATCACACAACCAGGAAAGAAGAGGTACTTTCCCAGCAGAGGGTGCAGACTGGCTTTCCCCTTCTCCCTGCTGTGCTCGCAGCAGCAACGAGGAGGTCCCGAGGTCAACCCTTTTCACAACAGCAAACTTTACAAGGGAGTTCTCGAGCAGCACTACCCGCCCAATTAAGGAAGGCTTTAAAAGCACAACGTCATCAATATTGTCTCCAGACTCAAATTCCAGGAGGTATGAACTATCGAGTGGTTTTACGGCTGCTAATCCTGACACGTGAGCAAGATTTCAGAGCACAGAACTGGTTACGAGCGCTGTCTTGCTAAAATTAGCCTGGTAGCTGATCCACAGGGGAAAGGAAGAGATCCTAAAGCCCCAGTAAGCACAAATCAAATGCTCTTAAGCAGTGCCAGAATTTTCAGCATCAGCAACTTTACATTTTTGAAGTCAAAAGACTGTCAGAAAGAAACATGCTTATGTTCTCAAATTTTATTAAAAATGCTTTTGCCTTCAGTATTCACTCTACATATTTCAGCAAGCATCAACTTCTAGCTAGAAAACAACCATATTTACCAGCAAAACATTCACTTATACTAAAACCAGCCGGTGTTTCTTCCCCTTCATCGCTGCATCTGCAGGTGTAGGACCAGTCTTAGTCAGCATCACCCCAAACCACAGGGCAGGGAAACACATAGGAAACCCAGAGGGGCTTTACTATCGGCTTGCTGTTATCCCAGACATCACATGAAATAGAAAAAAGGTAGAACTAACCATCATCACTTAACACCCACAGCATTAACAATGTCAGATGTATATTTCACATGCCTTGCAAGCTACAGAACCCAAGTAGGTCGGTCTTAATCCTGCATTTCACTTTACTATTAAGAGAAAATCTCTAATAAAAGTGTGGTTTATCTCAGTGAGAACCAAATGCTGTTACAACTACAGTTAAAAAAGAGACAAACCAACCCTCACCTTCTGGAAACTATCCTCACTCCATTAACAAAAGCCAGCGATGCTGCTCGCCCAAGAGGAGCATCAGCAGACTCGTTCTCAAGATCTGCTTTGTACTCTACGACACCGCAAACTACAGGTTTACGTGCAAACACCTACCTCGACATTCTAAAAAGCCACATCTATTAGAAACCACATCAAGAAGCTGCAAGCAAACATCCAGCAGAGATGCTACACAACCAAACATCACCCACAGTCAACAAGCGTTTGTACAGTGTGGCCATTTATGGCAGCAGTGAGGAAGGCAAACTGAAGTTTTACAGAGAGCAGCAGCACTTCCCACGGTGGAGCTGATTCTAACAGATAAAAGCCCCATCGCTTACATTAAATGCCACATCCACACACAATCCCTCCTTGTTTCGGGAATTCAGTGTTTGAGGCAGAAGTGTTTGTTCAAGTCATGTAAACCTTAGGACTAGTGAAAATCAAGGTCTAGAGCTGCTCTTGTGAAACTGAGGGAGTTGTAGTTTGTTGAAGCACAGGAGCTTCAAATATTACCTGAGCCATATGAGCTGTGATACCCAGCTCTGAGAGAGCTGTTCTCTGCTCTGGGTTCCATCATCTAAAGGCTGCAAACACAGCTTGGCTTAAGGAACTGGCTAGAAAATTAATACTGAAATAGGGCTTTAACATCAAAATGCTCCTCCACCAGTAGAGCAGCAAACAGTGTGAAGATTTTTAAATGAAAGTACACAACTTAAGACCACTGAGACCACAACCCCCCACCAGGTCTCAAAATGTTCCTCCTCCTTTCTGAACTCTTCCTTGGCTCCTTTCCCAACTCTCATACTAAAAACCCTTCCAAGAGGGTATTTCTAGCATTAACTTTGCTAGTGTCCCCAAGCTTAAGACTCCTTCAAGGCAAGGTTGTTTCCTTTCATCAATGGTACCTTGTTCCTTCACTGGGGAAATGGCCCATCCCAACTAGAAGTTGGGCAGAAGCACAACCAGTTTTCATACAGTGGATCTCTGCTCAGTTCAGTTGAGCAAAGTATTTCTCTCATTCACAGAACTGTCATTTTCTGTTGCTTTTTTAAACCCATCTGAGCCCAGTTATCTGCTGGCATTTCTTATTAAGAGGAGCACAGCTCAATCTGCAGAGCCACCCGTGTGCATCTAAGCAAACCTTCAAGGACAGCTCCCAACCAAACTCCACTTGCAGAGATGCAATTACTCGCTGCTCACTCTCCTGCTGCTCACGTTTTGAATAGACAATCTTGAATTTCACTAGGCTGTCAAGTTTTAAAACATGGGGAAATAAAGGATGCAGACCACCAAGAATTTGAAGCATTTGATACCCTCCTGCATTGCACTCACGTCAATCAGTTCAACACCCCCCACCCTCAAGACCAGGAGGCTTTCGGATTTTAAGGCTCGTTACAAGGTGCGAATTTCAAACCTCAAATTTCAGATATTTCAGTTAGTAACAGCAGAGAGTCAAGATTTGTTCGGGGGGTTTCCAGCAAGGTGATTTCCCTTCTGTCCCATGGGCTCTCATTCTTACAAAGAATTTACATAAATTCTCAAATAAACTTGTTTTCTAAACTTGTGCCAGCCAGCCCGCAGCAGACAGGCACCTGATTTGCTTCGTTTGCATTAAGAGGACACAGACCAACTTCTCTATTTAATATTCCTTTCCAGACATCAGTTGAGGAGAAAAGCACCACTGTCTGGGAAACAGGTGCACATCAGATGGATATAGGTCATGAAAAGCATCGGTAAACACATCATCTAAGCCTTGAACAAGTATGATCAAAGTGAGGTAGGACAAGGGCTGATGCAAAACAACTCAATTGTGCCGGTCCTATTTCACCACTTCAGACAAGCTGGTTCCACTACCTGCTGCTATCTTTGATTTTATGATTATTAACTTGCAACAAATCTCCTGCGAGCTGCCTTCATCAGGACTGGGCCTTTGAACAGCCACTGCCACAAAAGCAAGGTGGTCGTTCATCCATTACGAAGACATTTTGCCTTGTGAAAAAGTTACTTACACCAATATTCTTGGAGCAGACAGCAAGATCAGAAAAGAAGTTCTAGTAGGAAACCAACAAAGAGCACATGAAGTATTTGTTTCCTATACAGGCTAGTGGTGGCTTTCAAGGAAGATCCTGTCAATCTACTGTTTTTGCATGACAAATTAAACTTTAGACTATTAAATGTCATAACGGGCTACACCTAAGTCTTTCACCTTTACAAGTCCCATAAGTTCCCCCATGAGGAAAAGCTGTTACTCCCAAAACATAACCTTGCTGCTTGCAGTCTCCTTTTGAGCCCCTTCAAAACAATCCACCCTTTGCCCACTTCATTTCTGGAGACCACAATCCAAGTGAAGGCTGACACTACAGCACAGAAGGTGCAGCCCTTGAAGAACTACCTATCCCATGTTAAGTGCATGGAAAAAAGAGGCAACCCAGGAGTTTCTGCAGCATGAAATAAATCACAGAATGTTAGGGATTGGAAGGGACCTCGAAAGATCATCTAGTTCGATCCCCCTGCCACAGCAGGATCACCTAGACCAAGTCACACAGGAACACATCCAGGCTGGTTTTAAATGTCTCCAGCAAAGGAGACTCCACAACCTGCTT